>SJYA01001197.1:3300880-3418826 GCA_006410615.1 Neotragus moschatus
CAGTGTAGAGTGATTCATAAACAAATGAACAATAAATGTGTTGTCATAAGGCAGAATATTTACCCACTTAAAATATTTACTAACTGATTATGTATCGCTGATTCTACTAGGTTCTGGAAATTTAAAGAAAATCATAGCCTTTGCTTTCAAAATGTTCATAGTTTAGTTAGAAATAAAGAGATATAAATGAAAATACTCAATATGGTGCAGTAAGTACATTGTTAAAGCAATCCCTGTGACAGCATGGTAATCCAGCTTTGCCATTTTGATATATCATTTTGGCAGCAGAGTATAGAATATATGTTTTAAGAGAGTAGTCCTAGAAGTAGGTAGATCAATTAAAGAATAGTTTAATAATTCAGTGAGAGAGGAGAGAGAATGAGTGAAGAGAGAAAAAACTTGGTTGATTGAATGAAAGAGGAGTCTAGAATTATTTTAAGTATTCTGGCTTGTAATTGGATAGATGGTGGTGGATAAGTATAAGGTCAGAGAGTATGATGAATTTAGTTTTGGGCATTTTTATTTAGAGATGCCTATAAAACACTGAAATGGGAAATCTCAGCTGAAAGTTGGACATACAGATTTAATATCTGAGAAGAGGCCAGCCCTGGACACAGAGACATAAGAACCATCCTGATATGGGTGGTAATTGAAGTCATGAAAGTGGATAATATTACTTAGCATGAAGACACTGAGTAAGGAGAGAATATGCAAACCTAGGGAAAATAAACATTTAAAGGATGTGCAGAGATGAAAGAAAACATAAAGAAGACTCAGTATGAATGGATCAATAGTTAAGAGGAGACTCAAAACAGAGTTGTGGCTTAGAAGTCAACAGGAGAGAGCATTTCAAAAACATGGAAGTGGTCAGACTGTCTAACACAGCAGAAAAGCCCTGCTTGATTTAGCAACATGATGACCACTTGTCACCTTTACTCAAGTAGTTTTAGTGAGATTATAAAGATGCCACATTGTAGTGCATTAAAGGATGGATATAAAGTGAGGAAAAGAAAGCAATCAGTGTCAAAAAATACTATGAGATGTTTATTTAAGAAAAGAAGGAACATGACACAAAGCTAGAATAAGATGCATTGACAAGAGAAATATTATTGTAGGAGTCAAAGAAATTTAATGACAAATATCTATCTGAGAGTGAAGGAAAACATGATGATCTGGGAGTGAAAGGGAACAATTAATGAAAGAAAATCCTGAGAAAGCTAAAAGGGATTAAGAGCATGGGAATCCAATTTGTACAACAGGAAAGACAGCTGTGTTGGGAAGGATGCAGTTGTAGATAAGATTGTGTGTGTTGGGAGGGGACAATGTTTGAAACTGAATTATTTCTCACCCAATAGCCTCAATTTTCTTGTGATTTAAGAGGTAAGAACTTCTGCTGAGAAATATGGGGATGGGAGAGGAGAAGAGTAGAAGAAATTTTAGTAGAGTTATGAAATAGCCAGCACTCTCTTTTTGTGCACCTTGATTAATTTCTTAGGAGAATGAACTAATCAGAGGTGTGGAAAAAGAGGCTGGAGCAAAAAAAAAAAAAATCTTCTATTTAAAGTGCTGAAACTAGAAATTCATGATTCCTAGCTTTAGCACTTCAAATAGATCCTGGTATTTTTAATAGGATCTTTCATCAGTTTGGATAATAAAAAATAAAATTGTTTGTGGACATGATCTGGTATTAAGACCTTGCCAGGCTTCCCTAGTGGCTCAGACAGTAAAGAATCAGCTTGCAATGAGGGAGACCTGGGTTCCGTCCCTGGGTTAGGAAGATTCCCCTGGAGAAAGAAATGGCAATTCATGTCAGTATTCTTGCCTGGAGAATTGCATGGACAAAGGAGCCTGGCAGGCTACAGTCCATGGGGTTGCAAAGAGTCAGACACAACTCAGGGACTAACACTAACTTTTTCAAGCTAGTGCAGCAGAAGAATGATGAGCAAAGAAGGTTGAGGATTCTTGTGTAAGAATAGCTAATTTGACCATTGAATCTAGTTTGCATAGAGAAGGAAACAAAATGAGGGAGGGTGCCAGATTGGGCCATGAGAAATGGAGAGAAGTTTAAGGTCTCTATGAGTGTGTGTTGCAAGCTAACATGATGTAACTTGCAGTGAAGTTCAGTGATTGTAATGTTATATTTTTAATTAATTTATTTTAATTGGAGGATAATTGCTTTACAATATTTTGATAGTTTTTGCCATATATCAACATGAATTGACCATAGGTATACATGTGTCCTATGTGTCCTATGTGTTAAGAGTCCCTTGGACTGCAAGGAGATCAAACCAATCAATCCTAAAGGAAATCAGTCCTGAATATTCACTGGAAAGACTGACGCTGAAGCTGAAACTCCAATACTTTGGCCACCTGATGTGAAGAACTGACTCATTGGAAGACTCTGATGCTGGGAAAGATTGAAGGCAGGAGGAAAAGGGGACGACAGAGGATGAGATGGGGGGATGGCATCACCAACTCAATGGACCTGAGTTTGAGCAAGCTCTGGGAGTTGGTGATGGACAGGGAAGCCTGGTGTGCTGCAGTCCATGGGATCACAAACAGTTGGACATGACTGAGTGATTGAACTGAACTGAACTGATACATGTGTCTCCCCCATCCTGAATCCCCTTCCCACCTCCATTCCCACCCTATCCCTCTATGTTGTCCCAGAACACTGGCTTTGCGTGCCTTGCTTCACGTGTCAAACTCACACTGGTCATCTATTTTACATATGATTATGCNCAGTTGGACATGACTGAGTGATTGAACTGAACTGAACTGATACATGTGTCTCCCCCATCCTGAATCCCCTTCCCACCTCCATTCCCACCCTATCCCTCTATGTTGTCCCAGAACACTGGCTTTGCGTGCCTTGCTTCACGTGTCAAACTCACACTGGTCATCTATTTTACATATGATTATGCATACGTTTCAATGCTAATCTCTCAAATCATCCCACCCTCTCCTCCTACTGAGTCCAAAAGTCTCTTCTTTATGTCTGTGTCTCTTTTACTGCCCTGAATGCAGGTAGGATTATAAGTATCATCTACCATGGCAAAGGTAAGAGAATATGGAGACAAGCATGGGTTCCAATTCTAATATACCACCTCTACATTATGTGAGTATTGTGATTTTGGCACAATCTAACCTCTCTGTATCTCAGTTTCCTAGTTTGTAATATGGTAATAATCATTGGGCTGCTATGAGGATTAGAAAGGCAACAGTGGAAATGAAGATGGATTGGAGATAGATTGGAGAGATTTTAAGGGGGAGATAATCACCTGGTTTCTGTTTAGATATGGGTGAAATGTAGTGATAGGAGTTGGATGAACTCCCAGTTTCTGTCTGTAATGTCTAGGAGGCTGGTCATGGCACAGACTGAGAAGCAGAGCTTAGATTCAAGAGTAAGACACCAATTTCATATCTCTCCTGAAAGAGGAGCCAAAGATATATCTAGATTTAAAGAGGGGGATTGGTAACACAGAGGGCACAAGCCAACCAAAAATAGTCAATAATAAAGCCAAAGGGAGAAACACAAAAGAGATAGAAACAGAGGCAGAGTCCGAGAGAAGAAACATGTTTTGACTTTGGCCCTTCCATTCAACCTATTTTTGTTAGTGGCTTCTTAAGTTGTTCTCCTTTCTAAAATTTCAGAAGCGTCACAGATTGCTAACAGGAAGTAAAATGTTCCCTATCTGAGAGAGTTTATATTTTCACTCTACCCAACACAAATTCCCCCAGTCTCCTATCACCATGGGGATTTTACATTTAATTGTCACCAAACATATTTGGGGAAAAACCCTTTCTACCTCCCCTTCAGTCTGGAGAAGAAAAATCATTTTGGAAAGCAAGCCATACAAACCTTTAAATTTGAAATAAACTGAATTGCAGAGGCATAAGAAACCACAGAAACAAATAAGTTGTGATCATGACCTCTAGCTTGCTGTTTTGGACTAATAGGACTTCATTATTTAGCACAGAGGTATAAAAACAATCTGCTCCTTTAATAAGTGAAAATTTCTGTACCAATGAAGCAGAAACAAATAGCCATGTTTGTAAAATGCAGAAGTGGAGGTGTGAATGGGTGGGTGTGAGTTGTTTTTAGTTCTTAGTACTGTAATGCACCTTATGTAGCCTACCTTGTTCTTTCACAGCCTATGCGTAAGTAATAGATTATAGTAGAAATAAGACCAATACTGAAGTCAAAGTGGGTGGTAAGGAAGGGTTGGTGACATGTGTGATGACAGATGTTTAGTTATATATTGATGGCATAGCTAGAGCAATCCTAAGGTTATAAAATCCTGAGGTCCTTCTATGAGATAAGAAAGATTCTGCAATAATGTGCTCTCTGGATAGCACAATGATCCTCATGTTATTAAAAAGTCCCTCTTGAGCAGGGAAAGGCAAATAGTTATAAGGGAAATAGTACAGACTTTGGAGCAAATCAAGCTTGATAATAAATCTCACTTTAAAATTTGCTACCCAAGACAGTTTACTGAATCTCTCTGAACCTCAGTTTCCTCATCTGCACTAGAAGAATAATAATGGAACTTCATCTTAGGATGGTTGTGAGAATTAAATTACATAATGTATATGAACAATTCCATTGAAGATTCTGGCATATATCATTGATCAGATCATAGTAATTATTTACTTTCTTTTCACCTGTGAGTATCCTTCTACTTTTGTTCTAAGTAGTACATACATAAGAATGATGACTGCATGACTCTTTAGGATCTATCACAGATAGACTAACTAGAGAGTATATGAGGAGGAAAGATGAAAGTATTATTTACAACTGGTAGCTGATAAAGTTTACTCTTTTATCTGTGAATAATCTCTTGGGGTTCTTTTCTTTTATCATTTATCTATTTCCTGGAATAAGACTTAGAATGATATACAAAGTCATTCTGCTATTTACGAGGAGAATCTCAAAGAAGCCACTCTGTTTTTGCAAACATACTTAAAAGGAAACAAAATAAAAACATACCAACAACAAAACTCCATTTGAGGAACAACCTCAGCACTTTTTTTTTCTCTACTTCTAGCTTTAAAGGCAATACACATTCCTGAACTATGGATAGAAGCTATGTTTGTAAAATTTGTCTTTAGGAGGAAATCAAATGAACAGAAGGGTGTGTATAGAGATTAACTGCTCTGTCCTCCTATTTGAAGTCCTAGATCTTTCATTTAGTATATTTGTGGCCTTAATAAACTCCCCTCTGGGCCTTGCTTATTCTACCTTAATAAGATTAAGTCCAAAAAAAAGTTTCCCATTATAAAGACTACTTTAACAAGAAAATTAAACCTGACATTGTTTCAAAAGGTTTTAGTGACCTATTTTGCTAATACCCTAATCAGTATTAACCATGATTTTGGATAATCTGCCATGACATGATGTTGCACCAGTACAGAATTCTCCTTAGATAGATAATAGGTTTCTCCCCATCCCTACTACATAACGGGAACTATCAGCTTCTAAATTCATTTTTTGTTGTTTAGTCATTAAGCCATGTCCAACTCTTTGTGACTCCATGGACTGCAGCACACCAGACTTCCCTCTCCTTCATTATCTCCTGGAGTTTGCTAAAATTCAACTCCATTGAGTCAGTGATGTTATCTAACCATCCTATCCTCTATTGTTCCCTTCTTCTCCTGCCTTCAGTCTTTCCCAGAATCAAGGTCTTTTCCAATGAGTTTGTTCTTCGCATCAGGTGGCCAAAGTACTGGGTCTTCAGCTATAGCATCAGTCCTTCTAATGAATATTCAGGATTACTTTTCTTTAGGATTGACTGATTTGATCTCATTGCTGTCCAAGGGACTCTCAAGAGTCTTCTCCAGCAACACAATTCAAAAGCATCAATTCTTTAGCTCTCAGTCTTCTTTATGGTCCAACTCTCACATCTGTACATGACTACTGGAAAAACCATAGTTTTCACTATACAGACTTTTGTCAGCAAAGTGATATTTATGCTTTTTAATATGCTGTATAGTTAGGTCATAACCTTTCTTCTATGGAGCAAGCGTCTTGATTTTTTGGCTGCAGTCACCATGCGCAGTGATTTTGGAGTCCAAGAAAATAAAATCTGTCACTATTTCTGCATTTCCCCCATCTATTTACTATGAAGTGATGGGACTGGATGCCATGCTCTTAGTTTTTTTTTTTTTTAATATTATTATTACTGAAAAGTTTCATATAAATTTGGAATGAAACTTAAGCCTAGAGAGAGATAGATAATGCATGAAAACCACCAGCTATTGTAATAAAATAATAAGGAAGTCACTTTCCTAAGCCACAAAAATAAGCTAGGATACTGGTACTTCAGGTCAAAAGAGGCAAATCTATTTTCCCAGTGCTGTGGTGTCAAGTTAAGAAGTCAGAACCCAATGGGAAAGGTGGTGGACAAAAGAGAGGCAAGCAGATCAGAACAATAAGACTGAATTTCTACCATTGCCATTGAAAATGAGTGAACAGTGTCCATACCAACCAGAGGCAAGAGAAATCTTGACACAAAAGAAACAGAGTCAAATATCATATTCTCTTTTTTTCTGATATTAGAACAAAAGACTGAGTACTTCAGGACTTCCTTGTGTACAAGACACAACTTAGACAATCTGGCAAGGCAGTTTGAGGACAATTCTGTGGTTCTCTGATTCATTGGATATCCTTGGATAAATAGTATACCTTCCTTTAGCACCTATAAACAGGTCCCTTCTAATTTTAATATCCTATGACTTTGTAGGTATAAAAACAAATCTAGTAATAACTCATTTTTTAATTTGCATTTATCTAATGATTATTGATGTTGAGCATCTTTTCATATGCTGTTGGCCATCTGTATGTCTTTTTTGTATGTCTGCTTAGGTCTTCTGTCTACTTTTTTCTTGGGTTGTTTTGTTTTTTATTGAGCTGTGCAAACTGTTTATACATTTTGGAAAGTAAGACCTTGACGGTAAGATCATTTGCAAAGAATTTCTCTCCCATAGGTTGTCTTTGTGTTTTGTTTATGTCTTCTTTTGCTGTACAAAAGCTTTTATGTTTAATTAGGTCTATTTGTTTATTTTTGTTTTTGTTTCTTTACTCTAATAGATAAATTGCACACACACAAAATATATATATGGTAACTTATGAAAAAGAGTATTCTGCCCATGTTTTCCTCTAGGAGTTTTATAGCATCTGGTCTTTACATTTAGATCTTTAATCTATTTTGAGTTTGTTTTTGTATATGTTGTAAGAGAATGTTCTAATTTCATTCTTTCACATATAGCTATCCAGTTTTCCCAGCACTACTTATTAAAGTGACTATTTTTTCTCCACTGTATATTCTTGCCTCATTTGTCATTAGATTAATTGGCCTTAAGTGTGTGGGTTTATTTCTGTGCTTTCCATACTGTTTCATTGATCTATATGTTTATTTCTGTGCCAGTACCATAATATTTTGATTACTGTAACTTCGTAGCATAGTCTAATGTCAGGGAGTATGATTCCTCTAATTCCATTCTTCTATCTCAATATTGTTTTGGCTTTTCTGAGTCTTCTCTGTCTCCATGAAATATCACCTCACACCAGTCAAATGACCATCACAGTTCAGTTCAGTTCAGTCACTCAGTCGTGTCCAACTCTTTGCTACCCCATGAATCACAGCACACCAGGCCTCCCTGTCCATCACCAACTCCCGGAGTTCACTCAGACTCATGCCCATTCAGTCAGTGATGCCATCCAGCCATCTCATTCTCTGTAATCCCCTTCTTCTCCTGCCCACAGTCCCTCCCANAGAAGACTCTTGAGAGTCCCTTGGACTGCAAGGAGATCCAACCAGTCCACCCTAAAAGAGATCAGTCCTAGGTGTTCATTGGAAGGACTGACGCTGAAACTGAAACTCCAATACTTTGGCCACCTCATGCGTAGAGTTGACTCATTGGAAAAGACCCTGATGCTGAGAGGGATTGGAAGCAAGAGGAGAAGGGGACGACAGAAGATGAGATGGCTGGGTGGCATCACTGACTTGATGGACATGAGTTTGAGTGAACTCTGGGAGTTGGTGATGGACAGGGAGGCCTGGCGTGCTGGGATTCATGGGGTCGCAGNGGAAAAGACCCTGATGCTGAGAGGGATTGGAAGCAAGAGGAGAAGGGGACGACAGAAGATGAGATGGCTGGGTGGCATCACTGACTTGATGGACATGAGTTTGAGTGAACTCTGGGAGTTGGTGATGGACAGGGAGGCCTGGCGTGCTGGGATTCATGGGGTCGCAGAGAGTCGAACATGACTGAGCGACTGAATTGAACTGAATGTGAGACTGCCTAGATGGCAGGTCCACACACACAGGACACTCTTTCCGCTAGAAATGGAATGGAGAAATAATGCTGCAGGCCTCAGGATTCATTCATTTGCAAGCTGTTGGTTTGTTGTTCAGTCACTCAGTTGTGTCCAACTCTTTGCCATCCCAAGGACTACAGCACGCCAGGCTTCCCTGTCCTTCACCATCTCCTGGAGCTTGCTCAGACTCATCTCCATTGAGTCATTGATGCCATCCAATCACCTTATCCTCTGTAATCCCCTTCTCCTCCTGCCTTTTATCTTTCATAGCATCAGGGTCTTTTCCAGTGAGTTGGCTCTTCATATCAGATGGCCAAAGTACCACAGCTTCAGCTTTAGCATCTGTCCTTCCAGTGAATATTCAGGGTTGATTTCCTTTAGGATGGCCTGGTTTGATCTCCTTGTCATCCAAGGGACTCTGGATTGGGAGTGAAAAAAATTGGTGAAGAAAGGCTTAGAATCTGCATCAACATGAGCTTCAGGATGCTTCCCTGATGGCTCAGTGGTAAAGAATCTGCCCGCCAATGCAGGAGACACAGGTGTGATCCCCGGGTTGGGAAGATCCCCTGGAAAGGGAAACGGCAACCTACTCCAGTATTGTTGCCTGGGAAATCCCACAGAAATTCCATAGAGCCTGGTGGGCTACAGTTCACGGAGGCACAGAGAGTCAGACACGACTTAGTGACCAAAGCACAATACCACAACAAACCTCAGGTCACTGCTAGGGGTCTGAAGAAAATCTGAACAGCTTCATGTGATATTTCATTCCGAGAAAATTTATATTTTAACAGAGACCTCTTGGTTTAGCCAAAAGGAGTTAGAGATGTCGGTGACTGCATACTCGATGTTCGTCTGAACCTGTTCTTGCAGGTGTCACCTGCTGGAGTAGAAGGAAGTAGTTATGTGAAATGTATGTTAGAAATGCAGAAGTCTAGTGGGAAGGGATCTTCAAGAGCATCTCTTACCCTGTTGTTTTACGATGTGTTAAGTCCTGGGAAGTGAGATTCGCTCCTGAAGGTCAGCCAGGTTCTCAGTATCAGATCAGGCTGCTAGTAATCTTGCCTTCTTCTAATCCAGTGGTTTTCTCACAAGGATCTGCTACATTTGCCTCAGACCTGTGGAGGATCCCTAAATTTACCTAGGAATCAAGTTGCAGTGTCCCAGATACACAGAGTTTGAATGGTATGATGAGTTCCTGGATGTCTCATGATGACTGAGAGAGACCACCTGGAGAAAGAAATAGTACTGTGTGTGAGGCCAGGACAGCTTAGCTTTCAAATCAAGAGTCTCTTTTCTTTATCTAACCTGAATTTATTCATGTAGAAATTTTAACCCCATTCCTTCCAGACTTTCTGCGGTTCATAGTTCTCTTTAATGAACTTGGCCTATTGGTCTACATCAAGTGAGTCCATGATTGTGGCCTACTTTTGTTGTTATTGTTGTTAGCATGAATTAAAGATTTTAGTGGAAATCTTTATGAGACGACTAAAAAATATAAAACAAATTGTTTTGAAAAGGGGATTCTCAAGATTTTCCTGTAGGCAAGAAAGCTAAGCTCTTGAGCACGCAGTAGACTGCTTTGAAATAAAGTAAGGAATTGAACAAGGAATAATCTTTATATTTTTTGGATCTTTTCCGCCACATTCTTAGACCCATCGGATTGCATGTTTTTACTCTTACAATAATTTGTGAATGAAAATATATTGGAAAACAGACTAAGTAGCATCTGGTTGTTAGTATGATTATTTCAGGCTGTCTCAGCCATATGTTTAGAATCAGGTTAAAGACTTCTTTGTAGCGTCTATGTAGAGGCTGTATATATTCTTGCATTACCTGAAAGCAGGTGCAAGAAAGAAAATCATTCGAAGTTCCAATCAGAGAAATATACTTTCTGATTTTCCAAAATCAGAAGCAAAATGTACTCAGATTTGCTGATTACACTTATTTAATGTTTGAATTGAAAATTGCTCAGTCATGTTCGACTCTTTGTGACCCCATGGAATTCTTCAGGCCAGAATACTGGAGTGGGTAGCCTATCTGTTCTCTAGGGGGTCTTCTTGACCCAGGTCTCCTGCATTGCAGACAGATTCTTTACCAGCTCAGCTATGGGTGTTACTTATTGAGGCTTATGATGAAACTTTTTTTGAAAGGTTTTAATGTCCCTGGACCACAAGGTATGGGATGGAACTAAAAATTGCAGAAAAATATGTGGTGATTTTTAAAAAATATTTATTTATTTGGCTGCCTTGGTTCTTAGTTGCAGTACATGGAATCTAGTTCTCTGACTAGCGATTGAACCCAGGCCCCCTGCATTGGGATCATGGAGTCTTAGTCACTGGACCACCAGGGAAGTGCCTGAAATGGTATGCTTTTAAATTTAGTAATATCAGAGTTTTGGGTAAATAGTAAATGAGAAATTTTTTGAAATTTATAGCATAAGCTCTTGTGTTTTAAATGTCTTAATGTTGGAACTTTTAGGGTTTAAGTTCAAATAGAAACCCATCAAAACACGGAGATTCTGTTAAAAGTCAGCATGGAGTTGGCAGGACAGATAATTTAGCCAGTGACTATTTTTCGGTACAGAGTCTGTCATTAATATAAGAGAAATACTGACTGCTTCTCTTTTCTCCTTTTTTCAGCTACTCCGTGACTGTGCAAGAGTCATACCCACATCCCTTTGATCAAATTTACTATACTAGCTGCACCGACATTCTGAACTGGTTTAAATGCACGCGGCACAGGTAATGGAAACTCAGATGTGTTTATTTTTTTGGCATGGTGAAATGGAGTCTGACAGTCAGAAATATTAAACACTTGAGAAGGGGGGCCCATTCATAGAGTGAATAGCTGTTGAGTGCGAGTGGTTGTTGTAGCCATGTTCTAAGCTACAGGAGATACGGAAACGCAAAAAGATTGTCTGTCCCTCGAGGAACTTACACAGAAAACATCTACTGATTCCCATCATTTGATTAGCTGAAGTCACCCAGCTGTTGAGCAAAACTGGGGAGACATTCTTAAATATGGATATCACCAGATGTCAAAAAACTCTCTTAGACTATGTTTCCACTTGAACATTGAATTTAATTTAGACTAACTTAAATTTGAATTGAATTTAAGAAAAATAAGCCGCATGTTTATTTTTTCCATAAGAGTGAAAACAGAAAACAAAAATGCTATGTTAAATAATCATGTTAATATGGAAGGAAACTGTCTTGATTTCATCAGTAAAATACTTGTTGTCTGGGTTGTGGGTGGAATGTGGTACCTGCTGATTTATTCTGCATTAAATGATGTCACACACATTATTATTTCTTAGGACAAACTTTCCTTGACTGCTGTGTCTAAACCAGCATTCCTTCATGTCACAATCTATTCCCTTACTCAAGCTTTATTTTTTGATAGCATTTAATCATTACCAGCCATTATTTGATAATATATTTATTTGTTGAGTGTATATGTTAAATTATACAGGTCTGTCTTCACCAGTAGAATGTAAATTCCTTGAGGGCAAGAGCTTTATATTCTTTCACTTACTGTGAGCTCTTTCCCCAATGCCTGGAATATAGTAAGTGCTCAATAAACATGTGTTATATAAATGGATTGGTAAATGAATGAAGCTTGAGTTATGTGTAAAGTTCTTATCTTTTGGTGTCCTATTTTGTAGTAGGGTAAAAATGCACTAACAGAGTTTTAAAGGATTTCTCCAAATTCTTCCTCTAAAACCTATATAGATAAACGATGAGTGATTAGATAAGTAACATATATGAAACTGATCAACGTCTTATAAAATATCTCAAGTGAAGTAGAGAAGATATGAAGCTTCTGATTCCTTGGAAAAAGTGCTGGTGGACTTAAATGTCCATTCAGTGTATTCTTAGCAAATTGGTGAGTTGGTATGCTGCTGCTGCTGCTGCTGCTGCTGCTGCTAAGTCGCTTCAGTCGTGTCTGACTCTGTGCGACCCCATAGATGGCAGCCAACCAGGCTCCCCCGTCCCTGGGATTCTCCAGGCAAGAACACTGGAGTGGGTTGCCATTTCCTTCTCCAGTGCATGAAAGTGAAAAGTGAAAGGGAAGTCGCTCAGTCGTGTCCAACTCTTAGTGACCCCATGGACTGCAGCCTACCAGGCTCCTCCATCCATGGGATTTTCCAGGCAAGAGTACTGGAGTGGGTTGCCATTGCCTTCTCCGGGCGAGTTGGTATTATAGTGTTCCTCAAAATATATATCCCATGTTTCTTCTTTATTATTTTGGAGAACCTTGTTTTTTATACTTATATCATGTTTGACAGTTTTTTGTATTAAAATATAAATTTTTTATTTCTAATCAAATTGCAGATCAAAAGATGTAACGATGTGATTTTTTTTTTTTTGACCTCTATATAGAATCAGTTATCGGACCGCCTATCGACATGGAGAAAAAACTATGTACAGGCGCAAGTCCCAGTGTTGTCCTGGATTTTATGAAAGCAGGGAAATGTGTGTCCGTAAGTAAGACTTAACATTTCTTGGAAGTTCATTTATTTTCCCCAGTGTTGGTTTGCATCTGTTAATGGCAGCCTGCGGAGATAGAGATTGAGGCCTGTGGAGATGGGGCATCTTGGATCCTTCCCTTATACTCACTGCTGCTGTCTCGGCCTGTGTGAGCAGGGAAGTGTTCACTATGTCCCTCTGTCCTGTCACAAGTGTCCACGTGAAATTCGCTTGGGGAGAAAGCAGGCGTTATAGAAAGATGATTCAAGGTTGGATGCTGCCATGTTCGTTACAACTCTTCAAGAAAAATCTGTTTGGAAATCAGTCATGAGAGAAGAGAACAGAGTTGCTGAGTTCCTGCAGCAACTCACCAGAGTCTTGAGTCAACTTCCAAGGTGCCAGCATGTTCTTTTCTGGTACATAGACTGAAAGGCTTATTAAGGAGCTTTCACAATATGAAATGGCTGTAAGTCTGAATCACAAAGTAGACCGTCTCTTTTCATTGTCATTTCTTTTGTCCCTCCCCTCCCCATCTCACTGATTCGTTTTGAGATGTCTTCAGAAAAGTTTGATGTGTAATGATATACTTTAGGAAATCTTAGAATATCATGTGGAAAGTAGTTTGCAATTGTGCTTTCTAACTATTGTGTATAGGACTCTAAGAGACACTTAAGATACGTATTATTAAAAATGATTTTATCCAAATATTTTGGCTCAACAAAAAGCTAGAAGGACACCTTTGCTTTCTGAGATGAGATGCTGGTATTCAGTAGTAAAAAGAGACAGAGTTCTGCTCTAATGTGGAGGCACTAGAAACTTCTGATCATGTCTGGGCTTAAGACTCCACAGAACTGAATGATAGCACTGGATGGCCTTGGATAAACCATTTATAAATGGGTTTATAATTTTATTTGAGGCTAATTTGCTCTAAATAGAGAGAGGGCTTGGACCAGTAGATGTATCATCTTCCTTCTAACCTTTGGAGTCTATTCTTTATATAAAGGGTGTAGCGTTAGTCATTCAAGTCATGTCCGACTCTTTGTGACCCCACGGACTGAAGCCCTCCAGCCTCCTCTGTCCATGGAATTCTCCAGGCAAGATTACTGGAGTGGGTTGCCATTCCGTTCTCCAGGGTATATAGAAAGAGTGATATCTCAAATTTGATTCAAAACCAAGGCTATATATGATAATAAATGTTCATTTTGAAGAGAAATTAGAAAATGTAACTAAGCAAAAAAGGTGAAAATACAAATATATTGTGAATGTTTTTCCTGGTCGGTAAATGTACTTCTGCAACAATTTACAAATGTCAGTGTTTATTGCATTATAGATGTTTATTTAACTGATCTCAGCTCTTGGATATTTACATGATTTCCAAGTTTTAACTATTATGGACTAATTTAGAAGATGTCATTGTGATTAACTCTTTGTTCATCTACATAATTAATAGGTAAGGATACCTTCACAGAAGTAGAATTTCTGGGTTGGAGGCATACACATATTCCTAGAATATTTGATGTGTTTTCAGTTTATACCCCCACCAGCAGTGTAGAATGTCTTTTTGCTTATATGGTGGTGGTGATTTAGTCATTAAGTTGTGTCTGACTCTTTGTAACGCCATGGACTGTAGCCCCCAGGCTACTCTGTCTGTGGGATTTCCTAGGCAAGAATACTGGAGTAGGCTGCCATTTCTTTCTCCAGGGGATCTTCCCAATGCAGGATCTTTCCTGCACTGCAGGTGGATTCTTTACCAACTGAACCACCAGGAAAGCCCGTCTTTTTGCTTGCCTGTGCCAATTTTCCTTTTGCTATTTTTCTTCATTTGCATGTATTTGATTAATAATGGTGTGGAATAATAAAAATTATGTTTACAATCAAACATCTTTGAGAATAATCATGAACTGATCTCTGTGGCCTAGGCTGACGGGAAATTTTCAAAGGAGGGCCTTGAATACACACAACCTGGAGAGTGGGGAGGCCTGGCTGGTCAGGCTGGCCACTTCCCAGATGCTTCAAGGAGACATTATCTTGGTGTTCTTGCCAGGGTTCACACCTACAAGCCTAGTTGTCAGGACACTGAGAAAATAGCTCTATCTATTGTGGATTTTTTTGTTAATCCAAATCCTAAGAGTCATATATGAAGTCGGGGTGCTAATTCATCGTTACACAGAACTTGGAGAGGTGCTGACATGGTATCCTGGTCATACCTTCTCTCCTTGAAGATCTGGCATGTGGGAAACTAAATTTTATTGGCAGCTGATGTAGGGATTATGGACCTGAGCAAGGTTAGTTAGAAGTTTCAGTGCTTCATGGTTCTAGCCTTCCAAAGCCCAGTGCCTCCATCAGTAAGTAATACAGCTAATCTCGGAAAGCAGGGCAATCCCACAGGGCCGTCATACCTGGTAAAAATTGTTGCCATCATGTGATGGTAAAGATATTATAACTCTGCCTTGAGATAAGTCTCACACCAGTCAGTATGACTCCTGACTGCTTGGATGGCCATCTCTAGCATTTGTCACGAAAATTGTCCTTTTCTTGCAGTTTTCCTTAAATATGTTAATACGTTTAATCAGCTCACTGTCTGGTCTCCTAGGCCTGGGAGCTCTTTGGTCTCTTGAAGGGTATTTTTGTATCTCTCCACTCTGATGTCTTGATTTCATAGCTTAACCCCAGAGGACAAGCATGCTTCCGTTACTTCCTTGTTCTCAGGGATGCCTCTGGTAATCTTCTGTTCTCTCAACAGCTGGCACTAGCGAGACCCCCTTGTGGATAGAGAAGGAAGAGAGAACACATGATTCTTGTTTTTGCTTTCATAATCTTTTTTTTTTTTTTTTTTTCCAGCTAGGTTTTGCTGCCAGGCACCCAGCACAGTCACCATTTTAACTGTTTCCAGCAAGTTATCAAAAGGAATTGAAACACACAAATTGGTTATAATTTTGGTTTAATTTTATTAATCAGTTTACCTAGAAGGCAAAAAAAAAGGATGGTTTCACATAACAACCTATATTAGAAAAAATAGTTTCTTTTACGTGGCTAAGGTAGCTCCCCTGAAGAGCAAGTGCCATCTTCCCATCCCTCCCTCCCCCTGCTTCATCCTGCCCAAGATTATTCATTTCTACTAAATTCTCAGGCTGTACAGAAGCTGCTGGTCCCCAGAGCAGAGCACACTTTGGGTAACAAGGCTCTGTGTTAAGAAGACAGACATTTACCATCAGGCAGAAAGAGCCAAAACAAAAAATGTAGGGAACAGTGTGGTTAGAAGCCTTCCCTAAGAATCTGGCTGGAAAAAAGAATGGATTGGAAAATTTTCCAAGAAGAAAATACTGCTGAACATGAAGATGTCTGTAATTCCTTTGTGAGGTTTTAACCTATTCATAAAATTACACTTGTAAGGTTATTCATTTTTCAAACTTCCTATTATTGCCTGATTGTGTTTCATTATTTTTATTTAGTTTTTTCAAGTGTTTCATTATTTTTAAAAATTGGAATGTCATTTATTTTCTTGACTTAAAAACATTGAAATAGAGCTGGCATAAAATATGTTAGTTTCAGGTTAGTGATTTGACATTTGCAAATATTAATAAATAATCTCCAGGATAAATCTAATAACTACCTGTTAAAATTATTACAAAGCTATTATAATATTATTAACTGTATTCTTAGTGCTGTATTCATATTACATCTGTGTGGCTTGTTTTATAACTGGAGGGTTTTGCTTCTTAATTCCCCTTCACCCTTTTTACCCTCAACCCCCAATGTCAGAAACCACTCATTTATTCTCTATAGCTGTGATTCCATTTTCATTTTGTTTCTAGATTTCACATGCAATTAGAACCAGACAGTATTTGTCTTTTTTATGTCTGACTTATTTCACTTAGCATAATACCCTCTTCGTGCATGCTAAGTTGCTTCAGTCTTGTCCAACTCTTTGAGACACTATGGACTGTATGTCGCCAGGCTCCTCTGTCCGTGGGGATTCTCTAGGCAAGAATACTGGAGTGGGCTGCCATGCCCTCATTCAGGGGAATCTTCCCAATCCAGGGATTGAACCCACACAATACCCTCTCGACCTATTCATATTGTTGAAAATAGCAACAGTTCACTCTTTTTATGGCTGAATAGTATCCCACTATATCCGTATATCCATCTTCTTTATCCGTTTATCCATTGGCAGACAGCAGGTTGTTTCCTTGTGTTGGCTTTTGTAAATAATGCTTCAGTGAACACGAGGTGCAGATAATCTTTTTGTGTTAGTGTTTTGTTTCCATCAGATGAATACACAGAAGTGGAATTGCTAGGTCATGTAGTAGTTCTATTTTTAATTGTTTTGAGGAACCTCCATACAGTTTTTCATAGTAGCTGTACTATCTTACATTCCCACCAACATTGCACGAGGATTCCCTTTTCCTCACATCCTCACCGACATTTATTGTATCTTGTCTATTTGATGAAGGCAATGGCACCCCACTCCAGTACTCTTGCCTGGAAAATCCCATGGCCGGTAGGCTGCAGTCCATGGGGTCGCACAGAGTCAGACACGACTGAGCGGCTTCACTTTCACTCTTCACTTTCATGCATTGGAGAAGGAAATGGCACCCCACTCCAGTACTCTTGCCTGGAGAATCCCAGGGACGGAGGAGTCTGGTGGGCTACCGTCTGTGGGGTCGCACAGGGTCGGACACGACTGAAGCGACTTAGCAGCAGCAGCAGCATACACTAACAAACGTAAGGTGATATCTCATTGTGACTTTGATTTGCATTTCCCTGATAATTAGTGATGATGAGCACCTTTTCATGTACCTTCTGGCCATCTGTATGTCTTCTTTAGAAAAATATGTTTTCAAATCTTTTGCGCATGTTTTAATCAGGTTGGTTTTTTGCTTGTTGATAGTCTTGTGGGTGTTTGCTTTGCAGTAGTTTTTAGTTTGATGCAGTCTCATTTATTTTTGCTTTTGTAGTCTTTGCTTTTGGTGTAAATCCAGAGAATCATCACTGAAACCCATCTCAAGGACTTTACACCTGTGTTTTCTTGTAAGAGTTTTACGGTTTCAGGTCTTGTGTTCAAGTCTTAAATCCATTTTCAGTAGATTTTTGTGTATGGTATAATATATGATCCAGTTTCGCTTTTTTGCATAGGGTTGTACAGTTTTCCCAACACCATTGATTGAAAAGATTGTTTTATGTTCTCGACCCTTTTGTCACAGATTAATTGACCATATGTGTATGGGTTTGTTTCTGGACTCTGTATTCTGTTCCACTGATCTATGAGTCTGTTTTTTAGCCAGTACTATACTGATTACTACAACTTTGTAATAAAGTTTGAAATCACAGAGTGTGGATACCTCTAGCTTTGTTCGTTCTCAAGATCACTTTAGCTATCTGGAGTCATTTGTGGTTCCAGGCAAATTTTAGGATTGTTTTTTCTATTTCTGTGAAAAATACCTTTGGGTTTTTGATAGAGATTGAATTAAACCTGTAAATGGTGGCTTTGCTAGTATGGACAATTTGACAATATAAATTCTTCCAACTGTGAGCGTGGAATGTATCAAATGTGTTTAAGTCAGGCTTTATGTATTTGTATCTTCAATTTCTTTCATCAACTTATTATAGTTTTTAGTGTAAAAGTCTTTCACCTCTTTAGTTAAATTATTCCTAGGTTTTAAATTCTTTTTGATGCCATTATAAATGGGAATTTTTTATTAATTTATTTTCCTGATCATTTTTACAATTAGTATTAGCAATTAATTTTAATTTACTAAAATTATAAATCTAAAACCTAGTTGTTTCTTGACATAAGAAAAGAACTTATGGTTACCAAAGGGGAAAGGGAAGGTAGAGGGATAAATTAGGAATATGGGATCAAGAGACACACAGTACTATAAATAAAGTAGATAAACAACAAGGATTTACTATATAATACAGGAAACTGTATTCATTATCTTATAATAACCTAAATTGGAAAGCAATCTGAAAAATATAACTGAAAACCTTTGTTGTACACCTGAAACTATCACAATATTATAAATCAGCTCTCAGTTCAGTTCAGTCACTCAGTCATGTCCGACTCTGCGACCCCAGGAATCGCAGCACGCCAGGCCTCCCTGTCCATCACCAACTCCCGGAGTTCACTCAGACTCACGCCCATCGAGTCAGTGATGCCATCCAGCCATCTCATCCTTGGTCATCCCCTTCTCTTCCTGCCCCCAATCCCTCCTAGCATCAGAGTCAACGCTTCATCTACTTCAATAAAAAAAAAAAAAACAGAAATAACAAAACCTACTTGTTCTTAAGCTAAATTTACCTGACAGATGTTTTACTCATCAGTGATTGATTTTTTTTTTATCTTTTGCCATTAAGATATATAAATGTGTGTGTATATATGTATATATATATGTTTGCTAACTTTAACCACCATGGTAATTGCTACAATTATGTATTCTTTTCATATAGTTCTTATCTTTCATGACCACACATCCCTTATAAATATTAGTGTCTGGTTGCATTTTGCAAATGTCATGGCTACATTTGAACTTCAAATCCTAACCTCTGCGGTCATCTTGCTCATCCTCCCCCACCTGGCCTTGGTGCTGGTCCCATGTGTTCTCTGAAGTCCCAAGAGTAGACATTGTTTGGCTCTTCCTCCACAAGATCAGTGGTCTTAGACACTTCCTATCTTCCATCTTCTCAACCTTGATCCCTCAGGATTTCATATAATTCTTTCCTTTAACATTTCGATCTTGTTCCTAAAATGAAAAGGTGCCTAGCACAAACTGGCTTACATGCAGTGCTCCGAGATTATCTGTTAATATCTGTTTGCGCCTCACTTTTTGACTGTCTCACTTACATTCTCTTCCTTTCTTCTTTCTCTCCTTCCTTTCCGCCTTCCTGCCTACCTACTCATTCTAATGTTGGACACTTAAATGTTGCTCACTGTAGCCACTAAGCTATTTTGAATCTTTTTGTACACGTGAAAGATTCATAAGACAAATTTAGTAGGATTTCTGGGACAAAGAGTATGTATTTGGTATCAGAAAAGATTAGGTTTGGCTGTGAGATAACAGTGTGTTTCTTTCTCACATGAGTCCAGAGGTTGGTAAACCAATAGGAAACCCGGCAATTTCCACCTTTCTGCTCCACCATCTCTAGGGTGCAGCCTTCATCTTCATGTGCCATTATTGATTTCCTCACATCAATCTAGGTCCCCAACAGAGAGTAGAAGAGGCAAATGGCAATGCCAGCTATTTCCTGAGGAGAGTTTCCAGGAGTGATCCCATTCCATTTCTACTTTGGCGGGTACTTAGTTACGTGACCTCATTGAGCTGCCTGGGCATCTTTATTCTGAGTGCTCAGGAGCACAGTAAAAATATATTTATATAGGAAGGGAGTAATGGAATATTAGGAGAAAGGAGAAGTCTGAGTCACAGTTTAAGACTTTTTGATACAAACTTCCAAATTGCTACCTAAATTGGTTCTGACAACTTGTCTGCCCACAACGAATATATGAGAGTGCCCACTTCCCTGTATTCTTACCAATACTAGATGTGGTTATTGCTTTCAGGCTTCTGGGTGACAAAAGTACCTTGCTTTTCTTTGCATTTCCTTACTTATTAGTGTTGCTGTTCTCTTAAGAAATATATATTTGTTAGCTACTGGTATTTTGGTTTCAAGGGGGATAAAGTAGACTGCTTTGTTCTTCAAACAGTTATAGAAATGCTGTTTAGAAACAATAGGTGACAGTGGAGAGAGAAATGGGCTGATTTCCCAGCCGGTAAACGAGATAGTTGGAGAAGGCAATGGCACCCCACTCCAGTACTCTTGCCTGGAAAATCCCGTGGACAGAGAAGCCTGGTGGGCTGCAGTCCATGGGGTTGCTAAGAGTTGGACACGACTGAGCGACTTCACTTTCACGTTTCACTTTCATGCACTGGAGAAGGAAATGGCAACCCACTCCAGTGTTCTTGCCTGGAGAATCCCAGGGGTGGGGGAGCCTAGTGAGCTTCCGTCTATGGGGTCACACAGAGTTGGACATGACTGAAGTGACTTAGCAGCAGCAGCAAAGGAGATAGTTTGAGACTTGAATGATAAATGCCAGGAGTCAAACCAGCAGGTACTTCGAGCTCCTTACCCTTACTACTGTCACTGGGATCCATTCTCCCCATCCTAAAGTCCACAGANAGCTTCCGTCTATGGGGTCACACAGAGTTGGACATGACTGAAGTGACTTAGCAGCAGCAGCAAAGGAGATAGTTTGAGACTTGAATGATAAATGCCAGGAGTCAAACCAGCAGGTACTTCGAGCTCCTTACCCTTACTACTGTCACTGGGATCCATTCTCCCCATCCTAAAGTCCACAGATCCTCTTCTCCTAAGGCCTCACCTGTTTGTAGCTCCAGGAACGGTTTGGAGCGAGGGTGGCCACTTGACTTCTCCGGCGGCCCCCACCATCAACACCAAGGAGAGAGCCATGATCTCTTCCCCTGTGGCAGTGAGAGCACCCCCAGCAGTCCTAGACAGCGACACATGAGCTTGTGGGTCGGTGGAAAGGGGTTGAGACCCGGACTCGTGATCACCATGTTCTTGTACTTGAGTTGTGAATAAGGACTTGAGGCTGGCCTAGGCATCTAACCATTATTAGCAACATTAGAACTTTAGGAAGATGCGTTGGGTTTACACACAGTTCAGTTCAGTTCAATTCAGTCGCTCAGTCATGTCCGACTCTTTGCAACCCCATGAATCACAGCACACCAGGCCTCCCTGTCCATCACCAACTCCCAGAGTTCACTCAGACTCACGCCCATCGAGTCAGTGATGCCANCACTGACTTAATGGACAAGAGTTTGAGTGAACTCCAGAAGTTGGTGATGGACAGGGAGGCCTGGCATGCTGTGATTCATGGAGTTGCAAAGAGTCGGACATGACTGAGCTACTGAATTGAACTGAACTCTATCAGAAACTCTAGAGGTTTATTTTCTTGTTTTCTTCAACTTTATTGAGATGTTATTGATAAATATCATTGTGTAAGTTTAAGGTATACAGTGTGATGATTTGATAGACTTACATATTGCAAAATGATTACCATAAGAGGGTTAGTTAACATGTCCTTCATCTAACATAATTACCATTTTATTTTTTGTGGTGAGAATATTTAAAATTTACTCTCTTTACAGCTTTTAAGTATGTAGTATAATGTTATCTATAATCACTCTGCTGTACATTAGCTCCCAAGAAATTATTCATCTTACATCTCAAAGTTTGTGCCCTTGGACAAACATCTCCCCATTCCTCTCACTCCCACCCTCTGGAAACCACCATTCTACTCTATATTAGCCTATATTTTTCAGATTCCACATATAAATGATATCATACAGTATTTCTGTTTCTCTGTCTGACTTACTTCACTTAGAATAATCCTTCAGGGCCACCCATGTCACAAGTGGCAGAATTTCCTTCTTTTTTATGAATAAGTAATAATTGGTTGAATATGTATGTATATATATGTAGGTGTATATGTATACACACACACACACACATATACACACACATATTATGTGATCTCACATTTTTTTATCCACTTATCAGCCAAAGGAAATTTGGATTGTTTTCACATCTTGGCTATTATGAACCCTCGTGCGTTAAACAGGGTAGTGTAGATGTCTCTTTGAGATACTGATTTTATTTCCTTTGTATATATACCCAGAAATAGGATTGCTGAATCATATGGAAGTTCAGTTTTTTATTTTTTCAGTAGCCTACATACTATTTTCCATAGTGACCATATCAATTTTCATTCCCACTAACAGTGCAAAAGTGTTCCGTTTTCTCAATATCCTTAAGGACACTTGTTATCTCGTTTTTTGATGATAGCCTTTCTAACAGGTGTGAGGTAAGGTGAAACCTCCTTGTGGTTTTGATTTGCATTTTCCTGATAATTGTGATGACAAGCACCTTTTCATGTACCTGTTTTAGTGCATGATCCTTTTTATATATTACTGAATTCAGTTTGCTAATATTTTGTTGGGGAATTTTGTATATTTATTCATCAGAAATATTGGCCTGTAGTTTTTTTATTTTTTTGAGAGTCTCTGTCTGGTTTTGGGAACAAGATATGATTAGGTAGCATCACTGACTCAATGGACATGAATCTGAGCAAACTCCAGGAGATAGTGAAGGACAGGGAAGTCTGGCATGCTGCAGTCCCTGGGGCTGCAAAGAGTCAGACATGACTTAACAACTGAAGAACAAGTGATAGCCTCATAGAATGAGTTTGGGAGTTTTAGCAGAGTTTGAGAAGGATAGGTATTAACTCTTTATATATTTGGTTATATTATCATGTGAAACTGTCCAGTGCTGGACTTTGTTGAAAGATTTTTAGTTGCTGATTCAGATTCATTACTAGTAGTTGGTCTGCTCTGATTATCTACTTCTCATTTGATCTTGGAAGTTGGTATGTTTCTAGGAATGTTTTCATTTCTTTTAGGCATCCATTGGTGGGCATTTTATTTATTTCCATATCTTATATGAATTATTGAATTGAGATTGAATTGAAGTTGCTCAGTCGTGTCTGNATTCATTACTAGTAGTTGGTCTGCTCTGATTATCTACTTCTCATTTGATCTTGGAAGTTGGTATGTTTCTAGGAATGTTTTCATTTCTTTTAGGCATCCATTGGTGGGCATTTTATTTATTTCCATATCTTATATGAATTATTGAATTGAGATTGAATTGAAGTTGCTCAGTCGTGTCTGACTCTTAGTGACCTCATGGATTGCAGCCTACCAGGCTCCTCCATCCATGGGATTTTCCAGGCAAGAGTACTAGAGTGGGCTGCCATAGTGAATTGGGAGTGTATGTATCCTGTTTGTGTCAGAGTATTCTAAATTTGACTTATATTTGCCTTTACCAGCGTGTTATATATTTTCATATTTTTATGTTAGTAATTAGCATCCCTTTATTTCAGCTCAAAGAACTCTTTTTAGCATTTTCTCCCCAAACCTGAAACTTTTTATTTTGTATTAGAGAGAAATATCTTATGATATCCTTAAATGTGGAATCTAAAAAGAAATGAAACAAGTGAACTTACTAAAAAAATTAGAGACTTACAGACTTAGAAAGCTTTTTAGAATTTCTTGAAGGAAGTTATGATGGTGATGAACTCCTTCAGCTTTTGTTTCTCTGGGAGAGTTTTTTATTTCTCCTGCATTTCGAGGGACAACTGCTGGATAAAGTATTCTTGCTTAGTGTTTTTTGTCTTTTGAAACTTTGAATACATCTCTATCTCCAGGCTTTTAAGCTTTTTACTGAGAAATCAGCCCATAGTTTTACGAGGGCTCCTTTGTAAGTTACAAGCTTATTTTCTCCTGCTGCTTTTAAGATTCCTCTTTGTCTTAAATTTTTAACGTTTTTAAATAATGTGACTTAAAGAAGATCTCTTTAAGTTAAATTTGTTTGGTGACTTATGAGGTTCATGTATTTAAACATCCAGTCTCTCCTACACTTAGGATGTTCTCAGCCATTATTTATTTAAATAAGCTTTCTGCTTCCTTTCCGCTCTCTTTCCTTTCATGATTTGCTGTTGGTTCCCTTTATGGTACCCTGTAGATAACTAGGCTTTCCTAACTCTTTTTTATTCTTTCTTCCTTTGTTCTCCTCTGACAGGATGATATTCAAATGTCTCTCTTCCTTTTCACAGATTCTCTTTTCTGTTTGACAAATTCCTTTGTTGATACTCTCTATTGCATTTTTTCATTTCATTCATTATATTCTTCAGATCCAGAATTTGTTTGGTTCTTTTTTTTATGATTTCCATTGCTTAATTAAACTTCTTGCTTGTGTATTTATCCTGATCTTATTGAATCTTTCCATGTTTTCTTGTTTATTGAGCTTCTTTATAAAAAGCCGTTTTGAATTCTTTATTAGGTAAATCTCAGGTCTCCATGTCTCTGATGTTGGTTACCAGAAGATTATTATGCTCCTTTGGTGATGCCATGTCTTCTTGATATTTAATGTTATTTTGTTTCTGTTTTCCCTTTTGCAGTAGCAGTCACCTCCTCAGTCTTTCCTTACTGATTCTGGTAGATAAAATGTCTTCTGTCAGCTCCACTGGGGATTCTGAGACTTTCTGAGACCTTCTGTTGATATGTCATCATGGTTATCTGGGTCATGAACATCTTTTTTGTATAGTTCTTCTGTGTATTCTTGCCCCCTCTTCTTAATATCTTCTGCTTCTCTTAGGTCCATACCATTTTTGTCCTTTATTGTGCCCATCTTTGCATGAAACGTTCCTTTAGTATCTCTAATTTTCTTGAAGAGATCTCTAGTCTTTCCCATTCNTGGTTATCTGGGTCATGAACATCTTTTTTGTATAGTTCTTCTGTGTATTCTTGCCCCCTCTTCTTAATATCTTCTGCTTCTCTTAGGTCCATACCATTTTTGTCCTTTATTGTGCCCATCTTTGCATGAAACGTTCCTTTAGTATCTCTAATTTTCTTGAAGAGATCTCTAGTCTTTCCCATTCTATTGTTTTCCTCTATTTCTTTGCATTGATCACTGATCAGTAGATGGGGAAACAATGGAAACAGTGAGAGAGTTTATTTTCTTGGGCTCCAAAATCACCGCAGATGGTGACTGCAGCCATGAATTTAAAAGACGCTTACTCCTTAGAAGAAAAACTATGACCACGCTACAGCATATTAAAAAGCAGAGACATTACTTTGCCAACAAAGGTCCATCAAGTCAAAGCTATGGTTTTTCCAATAGTCATGTAAGGATGTGAGAGTTGGACTATGAAGAAAGCTGAGCGCCGAAGAATTGATGCTTTTGAGCTGTGGTGTTGGAGAAGACTCTTGAGAGTCCCTTGGGTGCAAGGAGATCCAACCAGTCCATCCTAAAGGAAATCAGCCCTGAATATTCATTGGAAGGACTGATGTTAAAGCTGAAGCTCCAATACTTTGGCTACCTGATGTGAAAAACTGACCCATTGGAAAAGGCCCTGATGCTGGGAAAGACTGAAGGCAGGAGGAGGAGGGGACGACAGAGGATGGGATGGCTGAATGGCATCACCGACTCAATGACATGAGTTTGAATAAGCTTTGGGAGTTGGTGATGGCCAGGGAAGCCTGCTGTGCTGCAGTCCGTGAGGTCGAAAAGAGTCCGACATGACTGAGCGGCTGAACTGAACTGATCGATTTGCCTGCTCCATGCTTCCTGCTCCCCCTTAAGGGAGAAGTCTTAAACTTGTATGGCTTCCCTACATTCTACAGTGCAGCAGGCTGGGCACCCTTCCTTTTGCTTTTCCAAGGGGAGAGCTAAATCTCAAGTTGGGATCTCTCCCTGGTCCACAGATTGAGGCAAGCTTTCTTCATGCGTTCAGTAGCAGTTTGCCAAAACTCACTCTTGCCTGTGTTGGCAGCTTGCACAGTAGGCTGGATAAATAGTAGGGGGTGGTGTTGGTTGAGGTACACAGAGTACTGGGAATACCCGTGGACCAGTTGGGGGTATCCAGAGGCTCAACACCCGCTTTGGCACATGGGTGGCCTTCTTGATAGACCCTGTGACGTGCATAGTTGGATCCACGTTTCTTTAATGCCCTCTGAGATTTCTTTCTGCTTTTCTCCCAGTCTTCTTCCCTCCCCTGGGTCATGTAGCTCACAACTCCATACTCTTGAATATAATAAGAGAGAAAGGGGCCTCTTTGACAAAGTCCTACACAGCTGGGCGGAAGCTCCACTCATTCATATGCACTAGCTTGCCCCCGCATGAGAAATCACAGGATGAGAAGGACTCTCTCAACGTGCGCTCTGGGAGGGGTGGTGTGCATAAAGTCTAACCATTCCTCTTACCCTCCCCAGTGTGTCCAAACTGATATATATATATATATTTTTTTGCTCCAGGTGTTATTGTCTAATACATTGTTCTCTTGGGGTTCCTAGACCATAGCCAGGATGGACTGGAGAGTTCACAGGGCACTCAGTGTCCACACCTGGGAACAGCTCTGTAGGTCTGTTACTTGGTGCGTGGTTAGGTGAGACTGCTTCTAGGTCCCTTGGTATATGGCGTTGGATCCCATAGCTCCCACGAAGGCTTTTTTGTCTGTGGGTGAGTGCTGAATCATTGTTCTTGAAGGGGGATACCATGATAGATGTCTTTTTCACGCATGTTGGCTGTGTCACTCTGTAATGTCCTCTAGGGGACAGAGATAATGTCTGTTTAAACAGCTCAAGAAAGAGAAATTTTAGTTGAGTCATGACAGGACACAGCAGACCCTTCCTTCCTTTCATCACTGTATAGACAATACGCCTATTTACTCTCTTCATCCGTTGGTGCAGCGTTGGCTGGGCCTTCCTTCCAAGAATAGAACTATTATTAACAGAGCTATTTCATGGCAAATGGTTGTTTACCAAAAGTGAAGTTGTCAATGAGTTATCTGCTTCTGTGTATAAAGCTGATTTTGATATTAAATTGAAATGACTGTATAAATCACAGGTTTGCAGTTAGTATAAGAGTAAATACTAAAATTAAGAGAAAAGGATGGATAAGTTTAAAACACAGGCTGTCAAAGAGCTTTACGGCTCTTTATTCTGAACATTTTAAGACCATCACTGATGTGTTCATAAAGCAGGCCAGCACTCTCTGTTGGAGGTGACACACTAGCAGGCTGAATGGTTTGACACACAATCATGTTTTGTTTGGTCCACTCAGCCCACAGTAGGGCTAGTTAATGCTTGTCACCACACATAGTTACAAAATGGTTTTGTCTTGTGATGAGGATTTTTATGGTCTTTTCTCTTAGCAACTTTCAGATATGCTATACAAGACTATTAAGTATAGTTACCATCCTGTACATTACGTTCCATGACTTATTTTTATTTTATAACTGGCAGTTTGTACCTTTTGACCCCCCTGGAGCTGCTCCTTTTTAAATGAGCACATGCTCTCTGGATTTTCCAGGCCTCAACTGACCTACTTACTCTTTTCATTGATCCCCTTGGCTCCTGCAGGCATCTCAGTTTGTGTTCCCTGGTTTTTATGAGCCCTTCTATAACAATGATCCTGCTGCCAGCTTTCTTTTAGGTGTTTGATCCTCCCCTTTCTGAAGAACTTCTTCCACTTAATATAGACATTTGGCTTAAGGCTTCCAGAGTGAAATGCAAATGTCCCTGACAAGGGAAATAACCTTAGTTGTTATAATTAGTCATTGATTCTTGGCTATGAGAACTCCATTTATTCTCAAGTTAGCACTAACAGAGAAGGAGGGCAGAAAGGGCATGAGGGTACCAGAGTCCAGAAGGAAATGTCCAGGGGCCATCACCAAGGAGGAAAGACACTGAATGGGAAAAGTGGCAACTATGACCATCACTGCCCTCTTCACTTTCCCTGGAGCTGGCGTTTATTATTAACATGTGATTCAAACTTGTTGGAGAGCCAGAAGCAAAGTATCTGGAAACAAGTATCAGCGCAATGAAATAGGGCAGACAGAGGGATGTCACGGGGGTGCAAAGCATGCTGTGGGAAGGCATACTTGTCACACAATTCCATGGCTCCGTAGAAAGTGATCAGACCAAGAGGAATGCCATTCTAAAAACAGAAGAGCCTGGTGTGGCAGTTCCCACAGAATCACCATGCTTTCCCAGTAGATACAAGCATGACCAGACAGGAGGGAAAATAATCTATCCCAAATGAAGGTACCTTCCTTCTGGTTTCTTCTCTCAGCTGTCTCCTGATGATTCTGAAATCCTTCCCAGATTGAATCGGTTTGCAGTTGTGTCATCAAACCAGTTTGTAGGCTGAGTTGTTAGGAATTTGTGCTTAGGAGAATTAGAGTTTATTTCAGCACTTGTTAACTTTTTGAAACTCTGGTCCATTAGGATCACGTTACTTATATTATTCAAATCTGATTTAACTTAAAGAGACACAGTGTGGGAGTTGTGGCCAGAAGAGCTAATGCCTGTGTATGTGTGGAATTAAGCTGAAAACTTTCCATTTTTAAATAAATGAATAGGATTATGTGCTCCACAGATGGCATTACAATCCCTTGTGTGGGATCCATTTCAATAGTCAATTTCATTGTTTCCCTTGTATATGTCATTTACTTTGTAGAGAAGCTTAGTGTAGAATATCACATTGAGTTTGTCATATTGGCATTTCCCCAAATAAATATGTATTGGGAGGCTCTAAAACAAATATCTTCATAAACGTTCGGAGAGCCCACTCTCCAATGACCACACTTACTGAAATTGCAGCCTATGTTTATAGTGTTTTAGTGTTTGCTCAGATTCTTTATTATGTTCTATTCGTATAGAGAGAGGTCTCTTTGCCCCTCTCTGGAAGTTCTTCTCATATTCTACCTTTCCTTTTTTAAGAACAGGTAAAATTGTCATAAAATAAACTGCATATACTTAAGGGTATGAGTTGATAGGTACTGACATATGTCTATAATCATGAAATCACATCAGTCATGATAGTGACCTTGTTCATCATGTATAAATATTTGCTCTTGTTAATTCCTCCCAGCCATTCCTGCCTGCACACCCCACCCCTGGCCCACCCTCTTGGTAACCATTGGTCTACTTTCAGTCACTTTAGGTTGGTTTGCATTTTCTAGAGCTTTATAGTAACACATATGCAGTCACAGTATGTTCTTTTTTGCTTCTGGTCTCTTTCACTGAGCATAATCACTTTGGGACTTATCCATATTGTCAGATATATTATTGAGTCATTTCTTTTTAGTGCTGAGTAGTATTCTGTTATATAGATATACCATAATTTATTTATTCTTTCATCTATTTATGGACACTTGGATTGTTTCTGGATTTTGGAAATTACAAGTGAAGATTCTCTGAGAATTTGTGTGAAAGTCTTGGTATGGAAGTATGCCTTCATTTCTTTTGGGTAATACCTTGGTGTAGGATGGCTGAATCATTTGGTACAGTCTTTGTACACAGTGTAGAGATGTTTTGTTTGTAGTAACCAAAAGCTGAAAGTAATACAAATGTCCATAAGCAATGTAAGAAACTGAATAAAATTTCCAGAGTAGTTGTCAACTGGCAATGTAATGAGCGTTCTAATTCCTCTAGTCCTTGGAACAGTCAGTCTTTCTCATTTTAGTCATTTGAATAGATATGTAGTATTATTTTATTGTAGTTTTAATTCATACTATTCTGATACCTAGTGATATTGGGCATCTTTTCAAGACATATGTACTGTTAATACATTTTATTTGGTGAAGTGAGGAAATCTTTTGCCTGTTTATTTATTTGTAATTGAGCTGTTTATCTTTAGTGTTTTTTTTATATTCTGAATACAAGTTCTTTATCAGCTAGTTTTTAAATAAATATTTCTTCCCTTCTGTGACTCATCTTTTCAGTCTCTTAATGATATTTTTTGAAGAGCAGAATTTTTCAGTTTTGATGGATAAATTTATTAACTTGTTCTTTGCAAGTTGTACTTTTGGTACCACATCTAGAAAGTCTTTGCCCAATTCAAGGTCACAAAGGTTTTTTTCCTAGATTTTTTTCTAGAGGCTATATACTTTTAAAATTTATATTAAGGTTTATGATTCATTTTGAGTTAATATTTGTATATTGTACAAACTTATATATCCATGTTTATTTATTTGCACATAGATATCCAAATTTTCCAACATCATTGAGAAGACTATTCTTTCTTCACTGAATTATCTTTGTGCCCCTGTCAAAGGAAGGATAACTGTCCATATATATGTGGATTGTTTGATTATCTTCTGTTCCCTTGATCTGTTTGTCTATATATATACATCAATATTGGAGGAGGAAATGGCAACCTACTCTAATTTTTTTGCCTGAAAAATCCCATGGACAGAGGGAGCTTGGCAGGCTACCCTCCAAAGGGTCACAAAGAGTTGGACACAACTGAGTGACTAAGCACACACATCACTATCACACTGGCTTAATTACTGTAGTTTTTGAGTCTTTAAATCAAGTAGTATTAGTCTTTATCTTTTCTGAGTTGTTTTGGCTATTGTAGGTCCTTTGTATTTAGATATGAATTTTAAAATCAGCTTGTCAATTTCAACCAAAGAAGCTATTCGGATTTTAAGTGATACTGCATTGAATCTGTCGATCTATTTGGGAGAAAATTAATCTAAACAGTAGTGAGTCATCTGATTTGTAAGTAATGTCTTTATTTTTATTTGGAGAGACTATCCCGTATATTCTGTTGTTGTTGGGTGAGGTGTTCTGTAAATGTCAAATAGGTCACTTTGCTTGGTAGCTTAGTTAATTTCTGTCAGCAGTATTGTTAGTTATTAGTGTATAGGTCTTTCATGTCTTTGGTCAGATTTGTCCCTAAATTTTTAATATTTTTGGTGTTATTATAAAAATTTCCATTGCTGATTGTTTCTTCCTTGTATATGGAGATATAATTAAGTTTTTTATGTTGGTTTTTATTGGCAAACTTGTTTATTATTTTAGTACCTTTTTTTGAATAGATTTCCATTAGATTTTCTGCATATATACATGTATTTTAATAATCTGTAAACAAAGACAGTTTTACTTCTTCCTTCCCAATCTTTTATTGATACTTCTGTTTTCTTGCATTATTACCTTGCTAGAACCTCTCTGAATAGCAATTACAGGAGCAGATAGCCTTGTCTTATTCCTAGTCTAAGGGGTCAACATTCTTTTACTATTGAGTCTAATCTTAGTGATAGGTTTTTCATATTTGCCCCTTTAGGTCAAGGAAGCTCTTTTTTTTTTTTTTTTTTTTTTTAAGTAATCTCAGTTATTAGAGAATTTTTTTTAGATATGGATGTTGGATTTTGCCAAGTGTTTTTGGGATATTTTTGAGATACTTATTTTCTGCTATTATGGAGTTTTTTTTTAAAACTCAGGAACTGACTGATCTGAAAAGTCTTCCAAAGGGCCAGTGTATGTTAGGAATCATGTTTGGCTGCAGTAAGTAGATAGTTGAAAAATGGAAACATTTACTGAGGAATTTTTTTATTTTTTATGTAATAAAACGTCTGGAAGTTAGTGGTTTATGGCATTTGCTCATCCATGCAAGAAATTCAGAGCAAAGAGTTCCAGGATTCCCTGGGCCCTTCCCTCAGGGTTTTGTGCATGTGTGTGTGTGTGTGTGAGCATGTGCTAAGTCATGTCCAAATCTTTGTGACCCCAGGGACTGTAACCCGCCAGGTTTCTCTGTGAAATTTTCCAGGTAAGAATACTGTAGTGGGTTGCCATTTCCTAATGCAGGAGATCTTCCCAACCCAAGGACTGAACCTGTATCTCTTGTGTCTCCTGTATTGGCAGGTGGATTCTTTACCACTGCACCACCTGGGAAGTCCCTCCCTCAAGGTTGCCTGATGGTATTTTCAGATTCAGCCTTTTTGTCCATATACTGGGCATCTGGAAGAAGAAAGAGATGGGAAATTACACTTACCATTGAGCCTATCCCTCTACACTTCAATCCAGAAAGAGGGCTGGGAATGTGGTTTATTGCTGGTCATGTCCTTTTCCTTGGTGACAGTGGTATTCTGTTAATTAAGGTAGAAAGAAGACTATACACTAGGTATACAATTAAAGATGTCTGCCAAAGACATTGGCAGTAATTGTCCTTCCAGCTCTGTCATGAAAGCTCTATAAATAATGGAAGGGAAGGAAGTTTAGGTGTGGATTTTAAAAAAATACCTTTACTAACTTCAACTTTCTAGACTCCCTGTGTTTTCTCACTCTCCATGACTGATCAGCCATCAGTGCATGTCACGTATATGAACTTGTGGTGGCTGTGGGGTGAGAGCCTCTTGCCCTATGCAGTGAGTTATGTATCTTTGGGGGTGGGATGAAAAGAAAATGGAGTGTGAGGCAGCTGCTGTTGGCATCTCTTTCCTGCAACTTTATTCCAGAGGTGTCTACTTCCCCAGATCAGATATTCTCGTTTTCCTGAGACTCTCCTTGTTCTCACTCCAGGTGGAATTAGTTGCTCTCTTCAATATTTTTATGATGACTTTTTTGAGATGTAGTTTAATACCATAGTATTCAACCATTAATAATTTAGTGGGCTTTAGCATCTTTACAGAGTTGTACAACCAGGACACAGTCAATTTTAGAATATTTTTATTTCCTTAGTAAAACCCTGTATCCATTAGTCATCACTCCACATTCACTCCTAGTCCCTCCTAGCCCTAGTCAACAACTAGTATACTTTCTGTCTCTATATATTTGCCTATTTGGATTACATATAAATGGAAACATTGAATATTCTCCACAGTGTTTCTTCATGCAGTAGGGTATTGTTAATCGCTCATTTGTGTCTGAGTCTTTACCACCCCACGGACTGTAGCCCACCAGGCTCCTCTGTCCAAGGGATTCTCCAGACAAGAATACTAGAATGGGTTGCCAATTCCTTCTCCAGGGGATCTTCGCAACCCAGGGACTGAACCTGGTCTCCTGCATTGCAGGCAGAGTCTTTCCCTGTATTACACCTGCATTCCACTCTGCATTTTTGGGTTTGGGGAGCCTATATTTGACTTCCTTTGCAGACTAAGAGCTCCTGGTCTGCCATTTTTGTGTCCATCATAGTGTCCGGGGATGTGCCTGCTACCTCAGTAACATCCTTGAATTGAAGGAGAAGGGAATTCATTCCTTTTCATAAAAAAACACAAGAAGGCAGGCTGCAATGTAATGTTTGCAAATATGAAAACAAAATGATTGCTCTCTGTATAGTGAACACTGTAGCAACAATTTGACTTTTATAAAGACATTGCATATATTGGCCACAAACAAAAATATGGAGTGGATAAAATTTATCTTAGAAGTCAATTCTCTACTTTCTCTGTTTCTCTTATCTGAATCTTCTAACTCCTGACTTGCAGCCATCTAGCATACCTGCCCTAGTGTCTGTCCCAGTGAAGCTGCTGTCATTCTTTCTCTCCTGCTTCCCCACTCCCATCAAAACTCATCAGACATTTTGGTCAACTGAGATTCAGACACCTGGAGTCACCCCTGCTGCCTCTAATGTCACTGCAAATATTGGGAAAATCATTCCATTTTCCACGTTCCAGTTTTCTTATCTGAAAAATGTGGGAATGGTGTTTAGTAAAGGCACCTTTAACTCTAAAAAAATCTATATTCCTCTGTAGCAATTCAGAATAAAAAAATGAGCAAAACAAGGTTTGTCACTTTTTATTCTTAGCACCAAGATAGACTTCTCAGGAAAGATGGGTTAGCTGGAAGGTGTGTGTTTCTCAGTTCAGTCACTGAGTTGTGTCTGACTCTTTGCAACCCATGGACTGCAGCATGCCAGGCTTCCCTGTCCATCACCAACTAACTCCCAGAGCTTACTCAAAGTCGTCCATTGAGTCAGTGATGCCATCAAACCATCTCATCCTCTGTCGTCTCATTCTCCTCCCACCTTCAATCCTTCCCAACATTAGGGTCTTTTTCAATGAGTCAGTTCTTCGCATCAGGTGGCCAAGGTATTGGAGTTTCAGCTATAGCATCAGTCTTCCCAATGAATATTCAGGACTAATTTCCTTTAGGATTGTCTGGTTGGATCTCCTTGCAGTCCAAGGGACTCTCAAGAGTCTTCTCCAATACCACAGTTCAAAAGCATCAATTCTTCAGTGCTCAGCTTTCTTTATAGTCCAACTCTCATATCCATACTTGACTACTGGAAATACTATAGCTTTGACCAGATGGACTTTTGTTGGTAAAGTAATATCTCTGCTTTTTTAATATATTGTCTAGCTTGGTCATAGGTTTTCTTCCAAGGAGCAAGCATCTTTTAATTTCATGGTTGCAGTCACCATCTGCAGTGATTTTGGAGCCCAAGAAAATAAAGCCTGTCACTGTTGCCATTATTTCCCCATCTATTTGCCATAAAGTGATGGGACTGGATGCCATGATCTTAGTTTTCTGAATGTTGAGTTTTAAGACAACTTTTTCACTCTCCTTTTTCATTTTCATCAAGAGGCTCTTTAGTTCTTCTTCGCTTTCTGCTTCAAGGGTGGTGTCATCTGCATATCTGAGGTTATTGATGTTTCTCCCAGAAATATTGATTCCAGCTTGTGCTTCTTCTAGCCCAGCATTTCTCATGATGTACTCTGCATATAAGTTAAATAAGCAGGGTGACAGTATACAGCCTTGACTTACTCCTTTCTTGATTTGGAACCAGTCTGTTGTTCCATGTCCAGTTCTAACAGTTGCTTCTTGACTTGCATACTGATATCTCAGGAGATAGGTTAGGTGGTCTGGTATTCCCATCTCTAAGAATTCTCCAGTTTGTTGTGATCCACATTGTCAAAGGCTTTGGCATTGTCAGTAAAGCAGAAGTAAATGTTTTTCTGGAACTCTCTTACTTTTTTGATGATCCAGTGGATGTTGGCAATTTGAACTCTGGTTCTTCTGCCTTTTCTAATCCAGCTTGAACATCTGGAACTTCACGGTTGATGTACTGTTGAAGACTGGCTTGGAGACTTTTGGGCATTACTTTGCTAGCATGTGAGATGAGTGCAATTGTGTGGTAGTTTGAACATTCTTTGGCATTGCCTTTCTTTGGGATTGGAATGAAAGCTGATCTTGTCCAGTCCTGTGGCCACTGCTTAGTTTTCCAAATTTGCTGATGTACTGAGTGCAGCACTTTCACAGCATCATCTTTTAGGATTTGAAAGAGCTCACCTAGAATTCCATCACCTCCACTAACTTTGTTTGTAGTGATGCTTCCTAAGGCCTGCTTGACTTCATGTCCCAGGATATCTGGCTCTAGGTGAGTGATCACACCACTGTGATTACCTGGGTCATGAAGATCTTTTTTGGTACAGTTCTGTGTATTCTTGCTGACTCTTCTTAATATCTTCTGCTTCTGTTAGGTCTATATCATTTCTGTCCTTTATGGAGCCCATCTTTGTATGAAATGTTCCCTTTATATCTCTAATTTTCTTGAAGAGATCTCTAGTCTTTCTCATTCTATTGTTTTCCTCTATTTCTTTGCATTTATCACTGAGGAAGGCTTTCTTATCTCTCCTTGCTCTTCTTTGAAACTCTGCATTCAAATGGGTATATCTTTCCTTTTCTCTTTTGCTTTTGGCTTCTCTTTTTTTTCTCAGCTATTTGTAAGGCCCCCTCAGACAACCATTTTGCCTTTTTGCATTTCTTTTCCATGGGGATGGTCTTGATCCTTGTCTCCTGTACAGTGTCACAAACCTCCATCCATAGTTCTTCAGGCACTCTGTCTATCAGATCTAATCCCTTGAATCTATTTGTGACATCCACTGTATGATCGTAAGGGATTTGATTTAGGTCATACCTGGATGGTCTAGTGATTTTCCCTACTTTCTTCAATTTAAGTCTGAATTTGGCAATAAGAAGTTCATGATCTGAGCCACAGTCAGCTCCCAGTCTTGTTTCGGCTGACAGTTTAGAGCTTCTCCATCTTTGGCTGCAAAGAGTTTAATCAATCAGATTTTGGTATTGACCATCTGGTGTGTTTCTAGTGGACAGTTATTTTCAAGAGATGGTCATGGAAGCATTTTTCAAATGAACTAAAATGCATTTATTATAATATATCCTTTTAAGACACAGTAGGTATTCTGTTTAATGATACAACTTGTTTAAAGGAGTCTCTAGTCTGTCCACTCTTACTTTCACCTTTCTACCATACCTTAGGTGTAAATCCAAAGAGAAATGTTTATGGCAGAAGAGAAAACCATTGAGTGTAGTTAGTGGCTCCCAGTATTAAAAGCAAGTATTTACAAGTGAAAGGAATGAGAGCCATGTAACTGGTAATGGGATTTAAATGGATTTAGGAACTAAGGCTGAAACAGGATCCTAATTAGAGAAGATTCCAGGGTCATGAGGTCAGTCCTCACCTGTCCATCAGGCAGACAGGCTGTCCACAGCTTTCACTTCAAAGATAGACTGTGTTTTTCTCATCAGTGTGTCTTGACCCCCAGTTCTTGAGGGAGAGGATGCCTTGCCTGCCCCTGGCAACCTGATGTGTCCACAGTGGTATACCAAATGGCTCCACATATTCAGCTTACATCAATGTCTAAAAGATTATTGAAAACTGAGAATGTGATTCTTCACCATTTTCTTAAAGAGAGATGTGAAAAAGAATCATATTGGGTAGACTGTCTTTGTTAGCATTTTCCTGTTATTAATTGCACTTCTGAAAATAAGAACAGGGCTTCCCTGGTGGCTCAGTGGTCAAGAATTTGCCTGCCAATGCAAGGGTCTCAGGTTCGATCCCTGATCTGGGAAGATGCTACAGACTACAGAACAACTAAGCCCCTGTGGCACAACTATTGAGGCTGTGCTCCAGAGCCTGGGAGCTGCATCGACTGAGCCCAGCTACTGCATCTACTGAAGCCCGAGTGCCTGGAGCCCACACTCTGCAATAGGAGAAGCCACCTCAGTGAGAAGCCCGCATACAGCAACTAGAGAGTATTCCTTGTTCTCTGCAGCTAGAGAAAGACCCAGCAATGAAGACCCAGCACAGGGAAAAATAAATAAAGAAATATTTAAAAAGTAGTAATAGAATAGGGAATACAATGGCAGTTTCCCATGGATGAGAAAGCCATGCTTAGGATGGCTCTTTTGTGCATCTTGAAATTTAAGCTGTTGAGCATTTGCTACAAGTGACCTCTGTTTCCTGTCTTCTTTTCCAGCTAACCTTGGAATTTTCTTTATGACAAATTCATGTCTTTAACTCACCATGGTTTCTCACGTGGAGGTTGTTAGTCCTGAAAGCTCAGCACCCAGAGGAGGTGGCATTTGAGGCTGAAAGAGGGAAGAAGAAACTAGGGTAGGGGTCTAGCTCAACCAGTTTCCTAGAGGGAGAGTCTGTGTTTATCGCCACAGATGCTATGGTCGTTTTCCTGTAACTTGGAGAACTGGTACATCAGAGGACATAAAGTTTTCTAGCTTGCTCTTATCTCCTCCAGTGTCCCTCTTTGCTCTCACTGGTCTGTGGGTTCTTGATGAGAAATGGTGCTGGGTGTGGGGAGTCCCGAGCTACGGGACAGGGCATGGAACAGAGATGGTGCTCATGTTGCCGTCTAATGCCATGTGGATTCTGCACCACGTAGCAGTAGAATTTTGTGTTTTGAGGATCTGTACCAACAATATATTTCATTATTTAGATCATTATTTGACTTTAGGCTTCAGTGCCTTGAGGTGATTCTTTTGACTCTAGCTTTAATGAAGGGAAAAAAAAGTCATTAGGAAAGCAGATTGCGCCTTCCAATTCCTAATTAACTTGCAGTCCAGTTTGTTTTCTGCTATCTACTTATGTTTTGCTTTAGACTTTAGCCAAATGTTATTTCAAGGTTTTCATTAAAAAAACAAACAAACTAGATTTTAAAATTACCATCATAGGAGTTTTTTGTCTATTACAATTGACTAGAACCCACTCCAGTGTTCTTGCCTGGAGAATCTCAGGGATGGGGGAGCCTGGTGGGCTGCCGTCTCTGGGGTCGCAGAGTCGGACACGACTGATGCGACTTAGCAGCAGCAGCAGCAGCAGTCTTTTTAGTATTCATTTCATAAAATACAAACTTTGTATCATCAGGAATCAAACAGGAGAGCATTTGTATGAGTATTCAGCAATCTCAAAGCATTCTGAAACAGATCTTCTTTGATGTTTACATGTAGAAATTCACTTAGTATCCTTTCTTGGAATCAACAAAACAAGAGTAACAAAGAACAATCAGTTGGTATCCAAGCATATGCAATTCTTATCCCTAACCTTTTCATACCCAGGTTTAACTTACCATGCATTTTCTTTACCCATTTTAGTAATATATTAGAGAAAAGGTTCTAGACTGGTTTGCTTAGTCCTTTCTTTCTGGTTGATTCAGGTGGGTACAGTGCAAAATCTTTTGGTGTCACCCAGGGGCGAAGAGCTAAACTACACCCGAAACCACAGTTTAGTTTATAGTAAAGATGTGCAGTAAAAGAAGGCACAAAGGAAGATAAGAAATGAACAAAATGAGAGAGGAAAAAGGGAGACGAGCAAATCGAGACTTGCCCATGGAATACCCCCCAAACTCCTCCCCCTCCAAACTCCTCCCCCCCAAACTCCTCCTCGCTTGGCCACATGCTCTTTGTAGATATAAACCCCCAGGATACTGTCATCCAATCCAGTGACCTGGGTACCCAGAGATTTTCCAAGTTTCAAGTGGTGGAACTGATTTTTTGATCAAATGAAATTATATGTGTATGCCTAAGATATAAAGACCAAGTTGTGTTTTATTAATATAAATTTACCTTATAAGTTAACATTTATAACATTTGCTTAGCATAAAATTAATGGGTGAGAACAAGAGTATTTTAAATAGACAGAAAAACTGAAATTTGAGAATAAGAATGGTACTTCTTTTCATCTACCATGATATACAATTTCTATGTTTTCTTTTAAATGCACAGCAACGGAAAACTCTGGTTTCATATTATAGAGAAATAGTATCTAATTTTTAAAACTTCTCAAACTTGGAAGTGGAAACAGAATTTTAACTAGATTTTCTATCTTGAAGGAGGAGAAATTGGAAATTGGATGTGTGAAGACTGATCACTAACATTATGTTGCAAACGTAGATGTCATCACTCCGTTAGCCAAGTTGCAGCAAACACTGTCAAATTTGCACGTTTACAAAGGGTGCCAGCATCCTCTGTAAGATGTGAGTGTCCTGGGTGTACATGCTACCATGTAACAGTGTAATTTAGGATCCAGACTATCCCCTGCACAATTAGGGGAAATTATATATTATATTATTATAAGATACACACACACCCATATATATTGTTGAGCCAAAAGTGATCATCACTTTTAAGGTTTTTATCAAGAAAATTCAGACATGAAGAGATATAAGGGAAGGACATTTTAGGTGAAGAGAAAGCAAAAGCAAGAGTAGAGGGAAAAATAAGTGGAAGTGAGAAGATCTGTCTGGGTGCAGTGTTTGGAGCAATATCTTTGGAAAGAGAGAGAGATACTCTGAAAATCAAAGTAAGGCATCAGGACTTTATTCTGAGAATTAGTGGGGAATATTCTAAAGAAAGGCATAAATTTGTTACAAGAAACCATCAGGTAGGTCAGCTGATGAGGACACTGCAACAGAATAGAGTGATCAGAATTTCAGGAAATACAAGTTTGCATCCTGTTAAACGTCCTATTACATCTTCTGGGCGTTGTGTGACATTTTGTGGGACCTTACATACTCCAGTTATGGCATTTTGCTGTCTTGTACTTGCATATCTAAAATTTAAAGAAATGATAGTAAGTCCTTTTGAATGAATGACCCATCTACAGTATGAAACATGCATGGAGATGGCAGGAGACACTGAATCCTAAGATTGGCACATATCAGCTTAATCTGGAAGCATCAGTTCAGTTCAGTTCAGTCGCTCAGTCATTTCCGACTCTTTGCGAGCCCATGAATCGCAGCACGCCAGGCCTCCCTGTCCATCACCAACTCCCGGAGTTTACTCAGACTCACGTCCATCGAGTCCGTGATGCCATCCAGCCATCTCATCCTCTGTCGTCCCCTTCTCCTCCTGCCCCCAATCCCTCCCAGCATCAGAGTNTTCTCATGATGTACTCGGCATAGAAGTTCAATAAGCAGGGTGACAATATACAGCCTTGACGTACTCCTTTTCCTATTTAAGTCTGCATGTTATATGGCAGTGTGTTCCTATGTTACAGACAGATTTTGCTTTTAATTAAGTTTTTGCTTTTAATTAAGTTTAAGTGATTGTGGCTCAGTGGTAAAGAACCCATCTGCCAAAGAAGGAAACACAGGTCAATCCCTGGGTGGGGAAGATCCCCCTGGAGAAGAAATGGCAATCCACTCCAGTACCCTTGCCTGGAGAATCCCATGGACAGAGGAGCCAGACGGGCTACAGTCCATGGAGTTGCCAAGACCTGGACACGACTGAGTGACTGAGCACATACATACAAGCATCTCCTTGGAACTCTAGTGTCGAAATCTCTAGCTCATATGGCTGGTGCCCTGCACCAAATTGCTTGGGTATTAAGGACTTATTCTGGTAATAGGACATAGACTCTTATATCCTGAAATTTTGATCGCTCTATTCTGTTGCAGTGTCCTCATCAGCTGACCTACCTGATGGTTTCTTGTAACAAATTTGTACCTTTCTTTAGAATATTCCCCACTAATTCTCAGAATAAAGTCCTGATGCCTTACTTTGATTTTCAGAGTATCTCTCTCTCTTTCCAAAGATATTGGCTCCAAAGACTGCACCCAGACAGATCTTCTCACTTCCACTTATTTTTCCCTCTACTCTTGCTTTTGCTTTCTCTTTACCTAAAATGTCCTTCCCTTATATCTCTTCATGTCTGAATTTTCTTGATAAAAACCTTAAAAGTGATGATCACTTTAGGCTCAGCAACATGTATATATGTGTATATCTGATAATAATATAATATATAATAAATATATACACAATATAGACTTACAACCGTATATAATTCACACTAAAGATATTTAATGACACAGATTTTTTTCCCATTTTATTGAGGAAATATAAATTGAAAAATATTACAATTTTCTTTTTTTCCTTAAGAGACAAGTTTATTTTGCTTGTTGGTATCTTATGATTGAGCAGTAGCTCCATTTTATTTTTATAATAACAAATAAATTAATAAAACTTATCTCTCAAGGGTAGGACAGCTTATACCAACCTTAAGTAAAATTTTGGAAGATTTTAAATCCAAATTCTTCTGAATTGTTTTCACAATTACTCATATATCCAGATACTTTAAAGAAGGTTTAACCATGCGAGTGACACTAAGGGTGAGGGTAATACTGATGTTCGACACCGCATCTTTCTGATGTCCCCTTCTATTTATCCAGTGAGCTTTGTTTTGGAAATCATCAGACTACCCATCTGCTCATGTTTGCAATGATATCCCCTATCTTCACAGGTTGGGTCATACCAATGATATGCAGTAATGAAATGGGAACTGATATTTACTATTTCCTAAGACCTGGATGACATTTTTCAGCTATTCTCCTCAACAAAGGCTATCTAGCTCTGCTCTGTCGTAGTTATGAATAACACATGCACAGAGAAATTTGACTGTTGTTTCTAGCAAAGGTATTATGTGAAGGGAATACCTTTTGGTCTCCTCTGTTGCTTGGAGTCCTGAGACCTTGCTTTGTGGTATGTTTGCACATCCACACATGCGTCTGCTGAAACAAAGGCTATATTTGGTAGTCATTGATAATTTTTTAAAAAGTAGATCAGGCAATTTTCCCTGAAACTTCTTTCCTAACTTAGCATGAAGTAGAATTAAATAGTAGACATGAAGGCATTTATTTGGAGGTATCAAAATAAGAAGGGGAATTGTTTGGTTACACAGAGGACTGCAAGAGGACCGGGGAACGGAATGAAGACAATTAGCAAGCATGCGTGTTGTTTTTAAGCGATACTTGAGACTGATATGTGAAACAGCTGTGTTGTTGGGGTTTTTTTTTCTTGTGCCAACTTTCCTTATTTGATTGATTTTTCTCTCTGACAGCCCACTGTGCTGATAAATGTGTCCATGGTCGCTGCATTGCTCCAAACACCTGTCAGTGTGAGCCTGGCTGGGGTGGGACCAACTGCTCCAGTGGTAAGCGTGCACCTGCCATTGTCTGTCTCCGGATGTTTTTGCTGTATGAGCCCCTTGTCTCTATGGGTTTCCCTTTGCAGCCCAATGCAGAATGTGGTGTGGATCCCCAACCCAGCTCACAAATAGTGTTCCTTTGAAATCTCTACATGTATTATACATAGGAGTGTTATGAATTGAGTATAAAGAAAGATATTTGGAAAGCAGGAGATCTCAGCAATCTGATTCTGATACTTCTATGAATATGAGTACATATTCCAGAGTAGGATCCGGAATTCAGATTCCTTCATTCAGTAAGGCAGTAAGAACACAGCTATTGTGTTCTGACATCTGTTTTTACTTGTTTATACATCTAATATATTTTCTTGGTGATGAAAATTTACCACTTGTTGGTTTTAAAGCAGAAGCAAAATTGATATTTTCAATGCTTAACTTGTTTATTTATCTCTGAATTCTGAGGTACCAATAATAAGTACCTTCTCAGATAATTGGGGTGAATTACTGGTAGTAAATGAAAACTCGCAACCATTTAGGTACTAATTCATAATATATAATTTGTCTCCATTGTATTAGAATTATAATTCTAAGATGATGATGTTTTGGATGATAAACAAATTGCACTTAAAATCCTGTATTCATGATTATGAGGATTAAATGATGGCATGGCATGTAATGCAGTTGCTTTTCTAAATTTCACAGTTAAAACTTAAGTTTTCTGGCTAACTCCTTGCTGCGCGTGTAATTGTGTACTCTTCCTGTTCCTTTATACTTCATTTTGCCTTGAAAAATGTGAGAAAGAGCTCAAGTGCAACTCAATTGTAATGCATGAAGTGTTAACTTTTAGAGAAAGGGAATAATAGTTTTCAAATTACCAAGCTCTCATGACAACTCAGATTTGTCCTCGTTGCCGCCAAAGAATTTCTGAAACCAGTCAAAAAGAACATCAGGCTTTGTATAATAGATAGGCTGGTTTTAGGAATTTTTACCTGCTTCCCTTTGGAATTGGGGAAGCCATTCTTTATCTTGTTAGAAGTACTTTGTTTTAGGCTTGTGATTTCCTGGCTGTCTCTAAAGCAGCATCGATCTCCAGGGGAGGTCCTGTGCTGTCTGTGGACAGAACATTCCATGTGAAAGAGCCTTGTTATTGTGTCGTTTAGGGAGTGTGTGTGCATGTCTCTCTGTCCCATTCCGATGGGTAACTGTCTTGCAGGGTTTTGTTTGGCTTCTGCTGAAGATCAGGAGAGTGGGCATTTTGTTCACACTGTTGAGGCAAAATGTTTAGGATGTGGGCTCTGGCTCATGTCCATTTTTTTGGCTAACTGACCTCAAATGCAGTGTTGCTTTCACTGACTTTTCCAGCTTAAAGATCGGTTGTGCCTACACATTTAGAAGAAAAATAACATTATTGTATAAACCATTGAGAAAGAGAAGAGTGGCTGTAGTCTTCATCTGAAAAATGAGATTTGTTATTACTAATTTCAGGGGGAAAGTTATGGAATAATTTTAGTCAAAGTCACACTTTGTCTCCTGAGAGCTGCAGCTTACCTCGTGCTGAGAGATCACGCTGAAGTGTGTATAAACGAAAGGAAAGCCAACATGGATTTCAGACTCTCTAGCACTGACTTAGGCCTTCTAGAAAATTAGCTATTGCTTTATTTTGGAATTGACCAACTTTTTAATGAAGCCTCTAGAATTCTTCTAGAAAGAAACACATGTTCTTTCGATTCTGGGTGAAGATACTGAGGTGACTTTTAGTTTATTTTCCACAGCTCATGTTTTGGTATTATCATCAACAGAAGCATCAATAAATGTGGACAGATATCTGAGAAAACATTTCCGACACCTTTTTTAAGCACCTACATTCTGTTCTGAGTCAGAGCACTGGATTCTGTTACCTGGCTTTTGTCTGTAGTTGTTACCCTAATATGCCTCATTAGGAGGTGTGTGATTTAATACTCAGCCAAATAATTCTTGAAGCAAACGCACACCCTAGTAACCTATTAAGTAGCAGAGTTAAAATGACCTAGTTCCCAAGGATTTTTATCTCTGTATCTTCCTCTCTGGTTATCATTACAGATATATTTGATACTATATGTTAGATTGAGAAAATGATTTCTTTTTTAATTAGATCAATTCCTTGTATTAGTCAGGGTCCAATCAGGAGACAGAAATTGCAATAATTTTTTAGACTGAACCTTTCATTTTGGAACAATTTTAGTAAAGTTACAAGATAGTAGAGAGTTACCCACACCTTCTTTTTCCTTTAACATCTTAAGTTAGCATTAGCTTGCCAGAACTAATTGCCAAAAGAAACTGACCTGAATGCACTACTAGTTAGTTCACTACCAGTATATTGCCGTTAAAGTCTAGACTTTGTTTGAATTTCATTATTATTATTTTTTTTGGTTAAAGTCCTCTTTCTTTTCCAAGACCCAGTCCTGGCCACTACCCTCCGTTGGCATGCCTCTCCAGTCCCCTTTGGTCTGTGACAATCACTCAACGTTTGTTTTACATAACCTTGACAGCTAGCCAGGTATCCTGCAGAAAGTCTCTCAGTTTGTGTTTTCCTCATGACTAGACTAGGGGTACAAGTTTTTAAAAGAATACCACAAAGTTGAAGTGCCCACCTCATGACATTCTGTCAGGGGTATGATGATATTCACATGACATCACTGATGATATCATCACTTGGTTCAGTTCAGTTCAGTTCAATTCAGTTCAGTTGCTCAGTCATGTCCGACTCTTTGTGACCCCATGAGTCGCAGCACGCCAGGCCTCCCTGTCCATCACCAACTCCCAGAGTTCACTCAGACTCACACCCATCAAGTCAGTGATGCCATCCAGCCATTTCATCCTCGGTCATCCCCTTCTCCTCCTGCCCCCGATCCCTCCCAGCATCAGAGTCTTTTCCAATGAGTCAACTCTTCACATGAGGTGGCCAAAGTACTGGAGTTTCAGCTTTAGCATCATTCCTTCCAAAGAAACCCCAGGGCCGATCTCCTTCAGAATGGACTGGTTGGATCTCCTTGCAGTCCAAGGGACTCTCAAGAGTCTTCTCCAACACCACAGTTCAAAAGCATCAATTCTTCGGCGCTCAGCCTTCTTCACAATCCAACTCTCACATCCATCCATGACCACAGGAAAAACCATAGCCTTGACTAGATGGACCTTAGTCGGCAAAGTAATGTCTCTGCTTTTGAATATGCTATCTAGGTTGGTCATAACTTTTCTTCCAAGGAGTAAGCGTCTTTTAATTTCATGGCTGCAGTCACCATCTGCAGTGATTTTGGAGCCCCCCAAAATAAAGTCTGACACTGTTTCCACTGTTTCCCCATCTATTTCCCATGAAGTGATGGGACCGNCCGATCTCCTTCAGAATGGACTGGTTGGATCTCCTTGCAGTCCAAGGGACTCTCAAGAGTCTTCTCCAACACCACAGTTCAAAAGCATCAATTCTTCGGCGCTCAGCCTTCTTCACAATCCAACTCTCACATCCATCCATGACCACAGGAAAAACCATAGCCTTGACTAGATGGACCTTAGTCGGCAAAGTAATGTCTCTGCTTTTGAATATGCTATCTAGGTTGGTCATAACTTTTCTTCCAAGGAGTAAGCGTCTTTTAATTTCATGGCTGCAGTCACCATCTGCAGTGATTTTGGAGCCCCCCAAAATAAAGTCTGACACTGTTTCCACTGTTTCCCCACTCGGTTAACTATCATCATTTAGTGATGTGTAGTGTTTGCCAGATTCTCTTTCCCATTTCTATTCTCCAGAAATAAGTCACTAAGTCTAGTCTACCTTCAATGGTGAAAGGTAAGGATTAAGCTCCATGGTTTTGGGAGGAGAGATTACCTATATATGTTATTTGGAATTCATCTGTAAAGAAGATTTATTTATTCTCTCCCATTTAGTTAGTCATTTATATCAGTGTGGGCTTATATACATTTATATGAAAAATCAATATATTATTTTGTTGCTTAAATTGTTCTAGCTTTGGCAGTTGGGCATTGTTTTACGTGGCTTCTGTGTCCTTTTGACATGGCCTGGTCCTTTCGTTTGGCTCTTATGTTTTGTTCTGTCTTTTGAGCCCTTCTTACTTTCTGCTACTGTAGGATTCTCCAGTCTCGCTTTGTGATTTTCCCTACTTCACTCCTAGAATGAGCCATTAAAGAACTGTATTTAGAAACCAAGATCTGGATACTGGAGGGGCTCGTTGCTCCTGGAAAATATTGTAACTTGAGCAGGGAAGGTTTATTAAAAAGAATTATTAGCTGTAACAGGAAATTGTTGTGGGCATTGGCTAGTAGAAAGTAGATAACACTGAAAGGAATACAAGAATGGCAAATATAAGAGACACCCATACTCCCAGGGCTGAGATAGAACATGCAAAGAGGAAGCCCCAGTAGGGGTATGGTACAGACCCTATGAGAACACAGCCACAGCTTACTGAATGGCAGAGAGGCTGCTGTGGTTTACTCCTCATGGGACTTGCTGGAAATCTGCTGTCTGGAACTTGCTAGAAATCTGTTCTGCTTGAGAAAGCTGTTCTGGAGACGTGTCTTGTCAGAAGCACTCTGTTACTGGTAGCCCCAGGGAGGTGCCCGGGATGTTGCTAGCTAATAGGTGCTGCTTGTCGCAATGCACTGTAGGAGATGAGTGTTGAAGCTGCCCATGCTGGAGGAGCAGGCACTTCAGGAGCTAGCTGAGTTGGCACACTAGAAACACAATGGGAAGCGCCTTCCTCTTGCGGTGTCTCTCGGCACCCTAGGAAAGTGCTTAACAGTCAGCCAGCTGGCAAGGAAGGGTATTTACATGGCCCATATCCATTCTGTAGATAAAAATGGAGGATAACTTTAGCACTGAGAGGCAATAAAGTACGTCCAGTCTACTCCTTGGTTTCCTTAGGTCTCCTGTACACCTTTCTATACACATTTGAATTCTTGCAGATAAAACAGCTCAGCATTTCCGTCTAATAAAACACAGCCTGCCGTCTTACACGTTAGGATGCTCTTTGCTCTTTCCTCAAAATAAAGAGATGCAGGTACCCACAGTCATAGTATCCTTTGCTGGTTATGTTAAATTTTCCTGAAATTCATAGGAAGTTCTACTGGATATTTTGTTGTTGCTGTTGTTTAGTTGCTATGTCCGACTCTTTGGAAACCCCATGGACTGTAGCCTGCCAGGCTCCTCTGTCCATGGGATTTGCCAGGCAGGAATACTAGAATGGATTGCCATTTTCATCTCCAGGGGATCTTCCCAACCCAGGGATCAAACCCATGTCTCCTACCTTGGCAGGCAAGTTCTTTATTCCTGAGCCACCAAGGAAGTCAAATATTTTGTTACCTAGATAGTAAAGTTGCCTTCCAACAGCTTTTATTTTATATAAGATAAAATGCAAAGAAAGAGAGAGAAAAAATAGCTTCTACAAAGAAACCTGTAGATGCCGCAAGCAAAGAGAACTCTTTTCTGTGATGACGCATAGGCCGTACTTGTGTGTCTGGACTCTTTCTTCCCCATTTCAGATATCTCCCTTCTCAGCCCAGACCTCAGATGCTAAGGGTTCTTTGCCTGGAGAATGACTCAAACCTCCACTCCTGAATTCTCAGTTGTCCTGCCTTTTTTGGGTCGTTGGCCCTTTCCATTAACCTTTACTACTGGGCATGCGAGTTCCAAGAGGTGCCACACAGAATCCCTTGGGTTCCAGACAGAGTTCAGCTTTCTCCCACTATGTAGCAGCAACCTAGTCCCCCTTGATGATCAGGATAAGTCATTCCAACCAGAAAAATAGCTCCTTTTATGTACCTTATGAGTTTCAAATGAATAAATCGATTACTGTCACACACAACTATCTGTCTTGTATATTTTTTCCTTCTTGATATATACATGAGAGATTAAGTCTGACAGTTACCTTCCCAAGCACAAGTTTACAAAGGCCGCCTTTGGAGATTTAGTATGACTATCCACCTTGTCAGTGGATGGACAGATTCCTATATGTGGTATATAGTCAGTGTTCCTGAGTCTCAATGTATCCTCTGTATGAAAAACCAGGTGTGTGAGAGAACTGAGCCGAGTTTGTTTGCTTGGAGTGAAATCAGGGTTTATTCAACTAGACTCAGGCATCTTGCTTCTTGTTAAATTTGATTAAATGATTTTTTAAAAAAGCACACACGCATTTTATGTTTATTGGCATCGTGATGTGTACCCTAGCCTAAATGATGTCAATCTATCTTACCTCCACTTCTTCCTTTCCTCCTCAGTCCTGTTCTCTCTCTGTTCCCACCCCATCGATATCTTGGGTCTGTTCATCAGTCCTGGATTTCTCTTCGTCTCTCACTGGATGATAAACAGCTCCCGGAGGGTAGGGGCTGTGTGTTATTAATCTCTTTAGCCTCCACTCTGCTGTCATGTGACTGGAGCACAGTGAATGTTTGTTTCATTTAACGAGATCGAATGTGTGACTCTGAGAAGCTCACTCATGTGTTCATGATGTGAACTTCCATTGATTACTGTGTGCAAGGAACGGTGCTGGATGCTGGGGATAGACAAACCACTAGCAGTTGCTGGACCCACAGAGATCGAAGCCCGTGGAAAAGTAGACAGACATGTAGGGGTCTTGTCCTGGGGAAGAGAACAGCCTCAGGAGAAGAGGTGGGTGGAAGGAGCCAGAAATCGTGGTGGGTAGAGCAGTGAGAGATGTTCCGGGTGGACTAAAAAGAAGGAGCTGACGTAGTGCTGGAAACAGAAATCAGACTGCTGTGTGGTGAGGGGTGATGCAAAGATGTAAAACACAGACTCATCTTCCGGAAACTTAGCCGGAAGGTCAACAAGAAGGAGCAAAGAGACGGAGTTAGCAAAAGACAGATGCAAGCTCAAGAGCAAGTTTTGTGTGTTTGTTTGCTTTTGATTGTGTTTTAAGGTTAAAGAGGCTGAAAGGGAAGTGAGAGAGGAGAAGTCTGAAGGTTTAATTGAGAGGTCATTTAAATGAGGGAACATGGCTCCTAAGAAGGCAGCTGGCATCCTGACTCTGATGGAAGGATCGAAGTAAAAGTATTTCCGGTTCCCAACAGAATGAGGGAGGAAAGAGTGGCTGGCAGCATGTGGATAGGTTTCTGAGCTCAGGAGCTCATGGGCAGTGGGGAGGAGGAGGATCTGAGCGGATTCATATTTGACGACCTTTCTTCTTTTGTGAACTAGAGAAGAGATGACCTGCTGATACCAAGAGGAGCAGAAGTTAGACATGATGATGACGACAGCGTCATCTTTAACCGGTGCTTCCTATGTGCCAAGCGTTAGCGCAAGGGCTTTATAGGAAATAACCTCATTCATTGCTCAACAAGATGAGAGAGTTAGTTCTCGTTCCTATTTTACAGATGAGAGAATGGAGGCACAGAAAAGTTAAGTGTCTGGCCTACGTTTATACTTCTGGTAAAGAAGGAAGCTGGACTTGGATCTCATTCAGAGCCAGTAATTTTAACGACAAGGGTATGGTGCCTTCTGAAATGGGAAAGGAGGTTTCATGAAGGTGACGAGGTCAGGGATACCGAGGGGAATGACAACAGGCGGCAGGACTGACACCACCAGACAAAATAGCAAAGGAAAGTCCCTGAGAGGTGTGGAGGGTGTGCAAACATGTCATTTAAAATGACACCAATTTGGTTGTTTGCCTTAGTAATTTGTAATTTCCTCATTTGTAACATTAAGGATGTTGGACAAGATTATATGTATCATCTCTTTCAAACCTATGGTTTTGTGTGTGATTTACTCTCATAAGTATGTGTCTGCAATCCCCAAGACCTTTCTTTGTTTCAGAAACCCTTTAACCCTTTTGTATGAGTAGCAATAACACATTTGTTCTCGCAGCCCATATAATTCTATTTGTGATTTTCTAAAGGTCTGTAGAGAAATTTATTTATCCTCTGGTGGGAGGGCATATCCAGAAACACACAGAGACACATATCCTGAGTCAGCCAGCAGCCAGCAAATAGCTCTCAAATGCTTATTCCCCAGACTTTTGACATTAGTACCAAGTAGAAGCAGAAAATGGAAATTAATTTTGGTCTAAAATATCCAACCTGAGGTTTCTTTAGTCATCAATGGCATTTCTGGTTAAATGTACTTAGAATTAGTGAAAACATGCCTAGGAGGCCAAATTTGCCCAAACATTTCCAATACAGCATTAAGAACACAGATAACCTTTTAGATAAAGCAGACATGCTGTGCTGCTTGGAGTAAGTAATAAGAATCTGCCTGCAGGATATTTGAATGGGGGAATCCATTTGAAAGATATTACAAGCCAGAAATTGTAAGGTACAAAAAGCTGACTTGTTTGCCAGCAAGGTCTGTTGATGTAAAGGTCTATTGACTGGACACAATGGAGGATCGATGATGTCTGGGGAGAGGATACTAGAGCCCAATCCTTGCGGCGAGTTGTTAACATACCCTTCGCGCCGTCAGAATTGCTTTAGAAATCAGGTTGATGGAGCAGCAGGAATAGAGTGGATTTGGGTTCACTGGCCTGGGGGCCAGACATTGGTGGCAGGTGGGAAGGACTGAGCTCACAACGAATGTTTCATCAGCACTGCATGAAAGCAATTTCACTGATGGACTGCGTGAGTGATAGCGGTCACACACAGAAACTGCTGATTTTGCCCTCGTGAAAGTCTGAAATCTGGGCTGTTGTTGGTTCCCCTTTGGAGGGGCAGACAATTTTTTCCACTTCTACTCACCCAACTCCGTCTTGGAACTGAATGGCAGTAGACTTCATAGTTCTCAATTCTGTGCTGTTTCCATGCCTCACTTTCCTAAGCTTAAAAGAAGTTTCAAAGTGTCTATGTCATGTACTTGTGAGAATTAAATGATACAATACCTGCTGAGTACTCAGCACTCAGCTCTGTGCCTGGCGGCATGATAACGGCTCAATACATGGTGTGAACATGTTAGTCACTCAGTCCTGTCCGACTCTGCGACCCTATGAACGGTAGCCCGCCAGGACCCTCTGTCCATGGGGATTCTCCAGGCAAGAATACCAGAGTGGGTTGCCATTCCCTTCTTCAGTGGATCTTCCCAACCCAGGGATCGAACTTGGGTCTCCTGCATTGCAGGCAGATTGGTTACCATTTGAACCACCAGAGAAGTCCTACTTACTTAACAATTCCTTGTGTGACAAATGTGCCTCCCACCAGACTTCGAATCAGTCCAGTCTGTGGACTAGAGAATAGATGGAGCGGCTCTTTGTGGATATCTCATTTCTAGGTGACGCAGTGGTAAAGAATCCACCAGCCAGTGCAGGAGATACCAGAGATGTGAGTTCGATCCCTGAGTTGGGTTGATCCCCTGGAGAAGGCAAATGGCAACACATTCTAGTATTTCTTGCGTGGAAAATCCCAGAGGAGCCTGGTGGGCTACAGTCCATGGGGTCTCAAAGTCAGACATGACTTAGCACCTGTGTGCACACAGATTTTGCCCTGCAGGCCACACCCTTCGTGAGCAGGAGCCTCTCTTGCTTCACAGCTGCTTGCCAAGAGGCTCCCCAGACAGTGTTGTTTTTCTCCCAACCTCTGACCATGAATGTCCTTAGCAGATGAATTCATGTCGGGTTTGTATTGCTCGGGGCATCCTGAGAACACTATAGATGTTTATGTTCCCCGCGCTAGTCAGTTCATCAGCTGTAAATACAAGGCTGGACTGTCATTTTATTTAACTCCACTACACATCATTTATTGATTTTTTTCCCTTTTTTTTTTTTAAGCTTTGAGTAATTGCCCTGTATATCTGTTTATCAGAAAATCCTGCTTCAGCCTCAACAATCCAACCTTTTGCTACTCTTTCCTGGTGCTATTCAAATCCAAGCCACCATCCTCTCTTAACTGTGATCACTATAGTCTCCCTACTCTTGCACCTACTCAAGCCCCACTGGGGTCAGTTCTCTCTACTGAGACCAGAGTGATCTTGTCAAAATGTACTTCAGAAAATGCTGCTCCCCTTCCACAAACTCCCCAATATTTCCCATTACTGTTAGAATAAATGCCAAAGCCCTGATGTAGTCCACCAAGCCCTGTTTGATCTGTCCGTCCATACCATCTTGTCCTCTTTTCATCCCACCAATCACTCAGGTGTACCACAATGCCTAGCTTCTGACTCTTTTTCCTGGATCACAGTAGTTTCATCTTTGCCTCTGCACTTGACATTTCCTCTGACGAAAAGGCTCTCCTCCTTGGAACTTTGCATGGCTGGGTTCTTAAGGCCAAAGGACTTGCTAAGTGTCGCCACCAGGAGTGGCTTTCCCTGATGCTATATAAAGAATATTCCCCCATAACTATCCATTACATCTTCTTTTTAATTTTTTATGGCCCCATTTGAAAATATTTCATTTGTTTGCTTCTTTTTTGGTCTGAATTTCCCTCCAGGATATGAGACCCATAGAAACATGAATTTTGTCTGTTTTCTTCACTGCTGCCTAGCTAATTTATTCACCTAATGTCTAGCACAGTTCTGGGTACCCAGTAATTCTTGGTAAATATTTGTGGAAGGAAAAGATGAAGGCATAAATGTTTCAGGAGCAGGAATGGACATAAACAAGAGACACGAGGGATGAGTAAGGTTCTACCTCTTTTTTCAAATGCTTTCAGTTTAATAGGATTGGAAGTCCATCTAAAAACGCATAGGCAAAAGGAGTCGAGGAGGAAGTGGTCAAATGTCTTCTAGAAAAGGGCATGACCTGAAGTTCTTCATTCCGAGACCTTGAGGAGGCTCAGGCTCCAGTGATTTAGTTTTGCCAAAAAAATGCACTGGTCATAGCAAACACCCTCTTCCAACAACACAAGAGAAGACTCTACACATGGACATCACAAGATGGTGAACACCGAAATCAGATTGATTATATTCTTTGCAGCCAAAGATGGAGAAGCTCTATTCAGTCAACAAAAACAAGACCAGGAGCTGACTGTGGCTCAGATTGTGAACTCCTTACTACCAAATTCAGACTTAAATTGAAGAAAGTAGGGAAAACTGCTAGACCATTCAAGTATGACCTAAATCAAATCCCTTATGATTATACAATGGAAGTGAGAAATAGATTTAAGGGCCTAGGTCTGATAGATAGAGTGCCTGATGAACTATGGAATGAGGTTCATGACGTTGTACAGGAGACAGGGATCAAGACCATCCCCACGGAAAAGAAATGCAAGAAAGCAAAACAGCTGTCTGAGGAGGCCTTAAAAATAGCTATGAAAAGAAGAGAAGCAAAAAGCAAAGGAGAAAAGGAAAGATATAAGCATCTGAATGCAGAGTTCCAGAGAATAGCAAGAAGAGGTAAGAAAGCCTTCTTCAGCGACCAATGCAAAGATATAGAGGAAAAGAACAGAATGGGAAAGACTAGAGATCTCTTCAAGAAAATTAGAGATACCAAGGCGACATTTCATGCAAAGATGGGCTCGATAAAGGACAGAAATGGTATGGACCTAACAGAAGCAGAAGATATTAAGAAGAGTCAGCAAGAATACACAGAAGAACTGTACAGAAAAGATCTTCAAGAGCCAGATAATCACGATACTGTGATCACTCATCTAGAGCCAGACAGCCTGGAATGTGAAGTCAAGCGGGCCTTAGGAAGCGTCACTACGAACAAAACTAGTGGAGGTGATGACATTCCAGTTGAGCTCTTTCAAATCCTGAAAGATGATGCNTAGATACCATGCATAATCAAATGAAGGAATAAGTAGACAATAAGTTGGCAGAATTCATTCAGATTCAGTGACAAAGATGTTTAATTGGCTTGTAAAATATGCACTGAGAACTGCCAGGAAGGAGTTGGCACAGTGTACTGTTTATATTTTTTATTTTCTGTATAATGTGATGTTTTGACATCTTAAACTTTCTGGCAGGGGAGAGTCTGCCTCTCATCAGGGTTAGCTAATTCTTAAAGATAGCAAAGGAATTAGTAGGGAGAAGACCTTTAAAATACACACTAACCGAGTTGGAGCCATATCTCCTCTATGTAGTCCTTATACACCAGGAAACAATATTTCTCTGCCTTAGTCATCCCAGAGCCAAGTGCCAGCCTATTAGGGACCACCCCTATAAGCACTTCTCTAGTGGCTCAGATGGTAAAGCATCTGCCTACAATGTGGGAGACCTGAGTTCAATCCCTGGATTGGGAAGATCTCCTGGAGAAGGAAATGGCAACCCACTCCAGTATTCTTGCGTGGAAAATCCCATAGACGGAGGAGCCTAGTAGGCTACAGTGCATGGAGTTGCAAAGAGTCCGATACAACTGAGCGACTTCACTTTCACTTTTCCAGTGAAACCCCAGTAAAGACTCTGGGCCATGCTCTCTCTCTGTCCCCTTCTGCTTCTCACCAATGCTGGTGCTTCCCCACATGGTCCTATGTGGGGTGCCATGCCTACTGTTTCTAGTACCAGTCAGTAAAATAGATTTTGTTTTCTTGAACCTCTCCTGTGATTCTTCCTACTGTCTGAAACATACCTGGGGTCAAGTCATCAAGTTTCTTATTAGCTCTGTTTCCCATTAGCTGTATGATTTTTGGAAAATCTTTAAGTCTTCTTTATCTCTATTTTCTGATCCATAAAACGGCCTGTACTAATATCTCTCCTACATGGTTTTAAGAAGTTATTTATATAACTTACGTGCAGTGCTCAGCATACATTGGTTATAATTAAGCTTCTTTGTTATTCATTGCCTTAGCTTTAATCTTTCAATATTCTCAAGGACAGAAGAGTTCATTTTAAAGGCAGATCCGAACATGTTAGTAAACAGAGAAATAAAAACCGGATCAAAGAGGGAGAGATGGAGATGGATGATCTCACTGCGAGAAATGAGCTGCAGGAAAGCTCAAAGGCAAAGCGCTGAGCAGGGAGGACATGAAGAGGAAGAGTAGTGATAGGAGACTCGAGGGAAGCCCAGCTCTCTTCTTCCCCCGTGAAGAACGCCCTTGAAGTGCTCTCACCTGTTCACATGGTCAATAAACCATGCAGGAAGAAAAGATCAACAACTGTTTTCTCTGAGAAAAGCTTTTGTCTGTCTACANGAATTAGAGAAAAATCACAGTCAGTCTTAAGATCCGGAATACCAAGTGGTCCCGTATGACCACAGAGCTTTTCAGTATCTGTCTCTGTGTCTTTTTCATTCTCCTTCTTCTCTTCTCTCCCCTGCACATTAGGGCCAGTCATATACAGTTGCTGACATGAGGTCATTTATAACCTAAAAAATGACAGTTTCATGTAGTTGATTCTAGTCTGCTGCTAAAATTGAATCATGTGATACATATTTTTAGTTTACTTTTTACAGTTAATGATATTTACAAACATCTTTCAAGTTCACTGGGACTTCCCTTGTGACTCAGCTAGTAAAGAATCCACCTGCAATGTGGAAACTTGGGTTTGATCCCTGGGTTGTGAAGATCCCCTGGAGAAGGGAGAGGCTACCCACTCCAGTATTTTGGCCTGGGGAATTCCACGGACTGTATAATCCATGGGGTCTCAAAGAGTCAGACACAACTGAGCAATTTTAACTCTCACTTTTCAAGTTCACTAAGTATTCTTCTATAATATCACTTTCAATTGATGCATGGTATTCCGTTGTATGAGTATACCAATTTTTTTTTACCAGTCTTCTACTTCCAGAAAATTAGGTTGTTTCTAATTTTTTTATTATTATAAACAGCACTGGGATAAGCATCCTTATAGCTTTGGAGGGGGTAGCATATTGTGGTTTAGAAAACAGACAGAAGATCTGTTCTTCATTCCTTTTTACCTGTATGACTTCAAGCATATGAGCTGTTCTCAGTTTCTCCAATAAAATAAGGGTGACTGTAGTCCCTACTTCATAGGGACACTGGTCGTTCATCTGTCTCAGATGCTTTCAACAGTATCTGTGGGCACAATTTGTAAATATTATTAATGAGTTAACTATTGTGAATTGATGGTGTCTTTATGTACTTACGTTTGCTTCCTTTGGAAAAATCCCCAAAGATAAATTTATGAGTCAAGGACTTCTGATACATTTTCCCAGGCTAATCTCTAAACTGGATATAGTATCTGAACTCCCACATTAGTGCACAGAGTGCTGGTGTTCCCAGAAAGGGAGTTATTATCATTCTCACTGTAAGAATCAAGCTCATTGTCATTATTCTACTACTTCATGACTCCGGGGCACGGTTTTTCACAGCTTAATATCTGTGACTCATTGGAAAAGACGCTGATGCTGGGAAAGATTGAAGGCAAAAGGAGAAGAGGATGGCAGAGGATGAGATCTTTAGATAGCATCACCACTCAATGGACATGAACTTGAGCAAACTCTGGGACACAGTGAAGGATAGGGAAGTCTGGTGTGTTGCGGTCCATGGGGTCACAAAGAGTCAGACACAACTTCGCAACTGAACAACAACAGCAGCAACATCTCTGAGTCAGAATGCTTCTCATTACCATTGTCAGCCAGGTGACTGCCAGGACATGGTTGTATGAAACCTTCTGCTGACATTTGATAAATGTAGAAAGGTGTCTATGTGTCTTAACATCTGTGATATTCAGTTTGAGAGATATGAAAAAAGGCAAACGTATATAAGCACTGTGATCTAAGTGCAAAGTTAGTGTCATGGAAAATACACGATCCCTTTTCCCGAGAGCATCTCAGGTTGGGTCTGTAGAGTGTACCTGGAGCTCAGAGGTTCTGGACTGAGTGAGGCAGGCTGGGAGGACTGATGGAGAGGACATGTCTAATATCTCTTCCTCTCTGCTTATTTCCGTTTTTCTTTTTGTTATGCACACAGCTAAGAAAGATGATGAGGGCCATGATGTAACAGTGTAGAATGCCAGGAGAGCATTCACGATTGTCTTTTGAAAACCTTTTGGCTGTTGCACATATCATTCTTTCTGAATGTAAAACTGCCTGCAGCCTCCCTCTTCTTGCGGTTCCTCCTTTTTCTACATACAAATCCTTCATGCCTTACTTCTATATGGTTCACTGTGCCATTAGGTATCATCTTAGACATTTTGTTAGGGAAGCCTTTCCCTACTCACCAACACTAGTGAGTGTCATCCCTGCATTTTCCATTGTTCCTAGTCCATGTGCTTACCTTACCGCTTATCACAGGGTATTTATGCTCTTGCCTACTAACTTGACACCTTGTCATTAAACTGTAAGCTTGTAGAAACATGAGCTTTATTATTCTTGTTTGAAGTCAAGGTCTAGTACCATGCCTGGCAGAAGGCATGTTCTTAAAAGATTTAGCTTGAGTCCATTTCAGTCCCTAGCCCATGAGTATAACCTCTGGTCATTAGAAATTACAGCTGTAAGGGCCCAGGGGAAAGTCCATTCTCCTCAGTGCCCTGCTAGTTATCCTTAAGGGTTTGTAGCATGGGCTGTACACTTCTGATATTGCATAGTAGCTTAAAATTCCTTTTATTTTCTTTTATTTGCTTAACTTATTATGAGAGCTTCTTAGAGTAAGCTGTCTATGCTGAGACCCTTGATAAGCTGTCTCCTGAAATATCTGCATGAAGCTGGGCACGTGGCATCTGACAGCCTGTTTCTAGCTGTTAGCAAATGAGAGCTGAAACCAGAAGCTGGAAAGGAGGAATCACCCCCTTATTAGCATCTGAGTTCTTTAATCTGAAACAAAATTTTGTTCATTTACCTTTTCCTGTTAGGCTATTCAAGCTATTTCCATGTTAACTACATTGTTTTTTTTTTATGTATTTTATTGAAGTATAATTGATTTACAACGTTGTGTTAATTTCTGATGTACAACACAGTGGTTCAGTTATACATATATTTTTAAAAAGGTTGTCAGTGGGAGAAACCAACCTAGTCCCTTTTTCTTGAGGAGTGAAATATTTGCCCCTTGAAATTTGTGTGAAATGTTAACTAAAAGATGCCAGATAATCAGAGTTCACCCTCTTCAAACTGTCTTTCCAAATGCAGTAGTTGAATTCAGGATAATTGTCCAAGCTTGGCACTAAACATAAGGAACAAATTCTGCCTCTTGTCGGGACATTCAACATACTCTTGTGTATGTAGTAATCAGGGAAGAAAGCTGGCTTTTGTGCANTTTTATTTTCTTTTATTTGCTTAACTTATTATGAGAGCTTCTTAGAGTAAGCTGTCTATGCTGAGACCCTTGATAAGCTGTCTCCTGAAATATCTGCATGAAGCTGGGCACGTGGCATCTGACAGCCTGTTTCTAGCTGTTAGCAAATGAGAGCTGAAACCAGAAGCTGGAAAGGAGGAATCACCCCCTTATTAGCATCTGAGTTCTTTAATCTGAAACAAAATTTTGTTCATTTACCTTTTCCTGTTAGGCTATTCAAGCTATTTCCATGTTAACTACATTGTTTTTTTTTTAATGTATTTTATTGAAGTATAATTGATTTACAACGTTGTGTTAATTTCTGATGTACAACACAGTGGTTCAGTTATACATATATTTTTAAAAAGGTTGTCAGTGGGAGAAACCAACCTAGTCCCTTTTTCTTGAGGAGTGAAATATTTGCCCCTTGAAATTTGTGTGAAATGTTAACTAAAAGATGCCAGATAATCAGAGTTCACCCTCTTCAAACTGTCTTTCCAAATGCAGTAGTTGAATTCAGGATAATTGTCCAAGCTTGGCACTAAACATAAGGAACAAATTCTGCCTCTTGTCGGGACATTCAACATACTCTTGTGTATGTAGTAATCAGGGAAGAAAGCTGGCTTTTGTGCAATAAACTGTGTAACTCACTGGGGTACATTTAACAGTGGATGTACTGAAGCAGTTAAATGTGACAAATGAAAAAAGGAAGTCACAGTGACGCCTACATTCAAGCCAGGCTTCTGTATCTTGCTTATTCTACTTCCTGTCTGTTTTTCTGTAGACTTCTGTCTGTGGATTTTCCTCCCAACGGAGTCCACGTTGGTGCTTCGTACTCACATTGTGAGGCATATGTATCAATGGCTTTTTTAGGGAAATACAACCCCGAGGGGAGAAGCTGTCACTTCAAAGCATGCCACAATGCTTAGACACAGCCAGAAAATTAACCATGTCGGGACGATAATATTTCCTTAATGCTTTAACCCTTTCTTTGATGCTGATGTGTGTGTACTGTAGTGTCTGACTCTTTGAGACTCCATTGACTGTAGCCCGCCAACCTCCTCTGTCCGTGGGATTTTCCAGCAAGATTACTGGAATGGGTTGCCGTTTCCTTCTCCAGGGGATCTTCCCAACCCAGGGTTCGAACTCATGTCTCTTGACTACTGTGTTACGTAGGTGGATGGATTGATGCTGATAGCTGTCTGCTATAAACTTGTTTCTACCACAAGGAGATATCTTAAGAGTTTTGTTTTTGTCTGATCATAATAGAACTGATATCTGCCTGACTGCTGTGTTGGGAGAGAAGCTGTTGAAGGGGGTGGGCAACTAAATGAATTATAAGGGGGGGAGAGACCAGCTCTGTCCCCTCAGTACTTGGCTTCTTCCTACCACTCACCTCTTAATGTAAAATATACTTTATAAAATGTGTATGCTCCAGCCCACCCTTAACCCAGTTTCACAGTGAGGGGAAAGGACCCTAACCCTTCATGAGTTGTTATTTTGTTTGTCTGTTTTAATTCTTTTAACATGATCATGATATCCTTATCAAGGTAGATTTATGAGCTACATTGTTTTCTTGTGTCAATTAATTCTCCATTTTACATAAGGAAAAATGTATCTTTAATTTACTATGAGGTTCCCAGAAGTTGAAAGGAATATGGACATTTTGGAGAGGATTCATCAGAGAAAATGTGTGAAGTTGAATAAACTTAAAAAAAATGCATCAAAGTATTGAAGTTGTAGTATTTAGTATATATTTGGGCTATACTGGCATCAAGGATGTATTTACATTTAAGGAGTAAAATCATTTATAATACAGAGAACAATGCTACACTAGATTGACTATACTGTGAAGAAGATGTGAGGGGACGGGAGGATCAAATTATAGAATAATGGCTTTGACTTACATAGAATGACTTTCCTTACTCTTAGTACTGATGAACCAGGGCACTAGTTACAAAGGACTTGTTTACTTTGGGGGAACCTTCAGAACAAGATAGATTCCTTTCCAACTGAGATAGCTGGGAGGATTTCAGGAAACACACCGTGTAATTTTTTTTAAGAATGGATCTTAGATTGAAAGAATTAAAACTGAAAGAAAAAGGAGTGTTGTCCATATCCACAGGCAACAAAAAAAAAACTACTCATATGAATAACAGTTAGGCTGAAATCTCATCTTGGAACCATCACCTAATCTTATTTTGTGAAAGATTGTTCTTAGGTAATTGCTTTCTTGATCTGCTTTAGGTTCAATAATTCTTTCTCACTGCTTTTATTTAATTGTGTTAAAGTATGTTTATTAAAGTACTAATAAGACTAAAACCATATTTATTAGAAACAGAATTATTCATTTAAATTTCTTGATATTATGAAATGAAAGGTAGGTTCTAATACTGGAAGATGAATCCTGCAAGTCTAAAAAGTTGTTTTCTGTGTGCCTAGTTTTTTTTTTTTCAATAGTTTATTCTGTATCTGACATTACAAAATTTTTATGAAATGAAACTTTGTTTTATTATAAAGGCAATTTATCCTAGGAACTCTAGGCAGGGTACTTCTTCCCCAGTGATTTTTATAGCATCTAATTAATAAATGGATGACTGACTAGGCAATGCATGTTAAGAGTAGACTTTGCTTATTGTCACCCTTGATAAATTTTAAAATGTTTGCAACTGAAGTTTTTTTCTTCTCTGCTTTTTCCTGCTCATTGACTTGAATCAAAGCCATTATTCCTTTTCTTGGGAAATGCATCTTAAACATTTTTAAATGCTTTTCTTTTTTTGCCTTTGTCTTTTCTGGTTTTATCTACCTCTTATCTGTTTATTTGCTGTCCACTTTCAGGTTCCAGTTTGTTATATTTTTAAAATAAGTCAATGACTTAAACATTTTAGTCAGTTTTTTCCCTTGCCTTTCCTGGTTACCTCCCAATCACACATATTTTGACTGATTTATCGTGAAAGCACATCAATTTCCTTTCCGGGAGCTTGGCCCAGGCCCATAGCTAGCAGGATCAGCCCACTCCACAGTGGACTGCCTGTGGGTCATTCCTTTGTTCCTCTGGTCACTGAGTGAGTCCAGGCCTCCTCACTAAGCCGCTGCCTGCCATGCTTCTTGCCCAGTCTCCTGGCTCTTGTCAGCTCCTTCCTGCTCTTTCTTCATGCTGTAGGCAGCTGATCTTACTAGAAGGCAAATCTCCACTGACCTTCAGTGCTTAAAATCCTTTATTACCAATCCTCTGTCAACTAGATACAATCCAAACTTCTTGATGTGTATAAAACCCCTGCATAAGCTGACCATTCCCACCTGCCTAGTCAGCCTCCTCTCTGCCCACGACTGCTCACACCCTCCCCGAGCCCACACCCTCCCCAAGCCCACATCACACACAACACTCCAGGTGCAGGGGGCAGGCTGAGCACAGGCCTCAAGCCATGCTTGAGGAATGCAGCCATAGAAAGTGGTCCAGAGCTGAGCACCAGTGAAATATTGCCCTAGGTATGTACCCAAGCCCTGCGGCTCAGTGGAGAAACGGTGAGAAAGGGGCCATCCAGCCCCTCTCTCCAAGGGAGAGGAAAGCTGGTACTGAAGAGCTTGCCATTATCCACACCCACACTCTGATGCCCTCCACTGTTTCTTTCCCCAACCTCAGCCTGCGACGGTGATCACTGGGGGCCTCACTGCAGCAGCCGGTGCCAGTGCAAAAATGGGGCCCTGTGCAACCCCATCACGGGGGCTTGCCACTGCGCTGCGGGCTTCCGGGGCTGGCGCTGTGAGGAGCGCTGTGAGCAGGGCACCTATGGTAATGACTGCCACCAGAGATGCCAGTGCCAGAATGGAGCGACCTGCGATCATGTCACGGGGGAGTGCCGCTGCCCACCCGGATACACTGGAGCCTTGTAAGTGATGCGCGCCTGGGCAGCGTGGCAGAGCCCGCCCGCCCTCTCTGTTCCTGCTGCTGCCAGCCTCATACTCCTGTACTTCTGTCTCTCTAGCTGCCTAAGGAGTTACTGAGGGGACAGGACTCCAGGCAGTGATGGCCGCTAGGTGCTCCTGCTGTTTGTCGAGCATCAGAGCCCAGTCAGAGTCTCAGAACCAGCTTCCATGCCTTCTTTTGGGAGAGCAGAGATAGAGGGGACTGGATGTTGTATTGAGTAGCAATATTTGGGGTTTCTGGGGCAGATTTGGGTTTCACTTTGACACTCCCTCGGTTGCATTCATTTTACACTTCTGGCTATTAATGGTCCATGTTGTTCCTCTCTGTGTGGCATTTAATTAGATGGATAAAAGAGGATGAGTTCAGTGTCTTAGAGAAGGAAATAGATGTTAGAAATAGTTTATGCTCAAAGGTTGGCTGGGTTATTTAAGGCTCATAGGTATGTATGTGTTGTTTTGTGAATATAAAAGGACTTGTATCACATTTGTGTAGTATATGTACACCCAGTTTAATTCTTTCTGGAAAACATAGAAGCAAGTACTTAATCTCTTCTGTGCTGTGCTTAGTTGCTCAGTTGTGTCCAACTCTTGGTGACACTGTGTAGCCCACCAGGCTCCTCTGGCTATGGGGATTCTCCAGGCAAGAATACTAGAGTGGGTTGCCATGACCTCCTCCAGGGAATCTTCCCAACCCAGGGATGGAACCCAGACCTCCTGCACTGGAGGCAGATTCTTTACTGTCTGAGTCACCAGGGAATCTCAAGAACACTGGAGTGGGGTAGCCTATACCTTCTCCAGGGGATCTTCCCAACCCAGAAATTGAACCGAGGTCTCCTGCATTGTGAGTGGATTCTTTACCAGCTGAGCTCCCAAGGAAGCCCTTATCTCTGCTACTTTNACCTCCTGCACTGGAGGCAGATTCTTTACTGTCTGAGTCACCAGGGAATCTCAAGAACACTGGAGTGGGGTAGCCTATACCTTCTCCAGGGGATCTTCCCAACCCAGAAATTGAACCGAGGTCTCCTGCATTGTGAGTGGATTCTTTACCAGCTGAGCTCCCAAGGAAGCCCTTATCTCTGCTACTTTCTTTATTTTGTGGAAGGGCATTCTTTGGTTTGCTTATATTAGCAAACAGACTAAGACAGAATTTACCCAAAAAAGTGAGATTAAAAAAATCTTGTTCCCTTACTGAGAAAATCACACCTGTAAATCACAGAACTAAAACTTGAGAAAATGTGGCTCATTAGGTAGCTGCTTCTGCTGACAGGGTTAAGGCTATAAAGTAGAGCTAAAGAAAAAACTGAATTAGCCAAGAAAGCCCTGATTTTCAGAAAAATGGATGAGCATCTCAGACTATTTAATTGTTAATGTTGCTTTTATGGGTTTTTATCAAGGTCCCAGTTGCATAAGGCTTTGAGAAATTTGAAGCAATTTCATAGGAGAGTAAAAAAGGCAAAGGCTTAGAGCAGGAGGTATATTCGTTTAATATGGAGGAGGCTCATCATTTTGAAGAAGAGAATGCTAAAAATTGAGTACAAGGAATATGTACTAATTAGGTGATGTGAAGATGTTTCATTCTTCTTTGAGATTAGAACAAACACACCAAATACACTTCCAGTGTAACCCATGGGCTTTTTGAGAGTTGCATGGATAGTTCCTGTCACTAATGACTGTGTGGCCAGCAAGAGTCATCTCTCTGATAGGACAGATTCTCCGCAAATTGAAATGGTTTCAGTAGAAAATATCCCCCCAAAAGGGAAGGAGTAGGTGACCCCTTGACCCTTCCAGTCAATATGATTGGTGCTTTTGATGTTAATGAAATGAACAATATTGAACAGAGGAGCTTGTCTATTTTAGGGTCCTGGGTGCTGCTGTGTTTGTGAACCTAAGGGTCATAGGTTGGGATAAACTATGGTGTCCTTTGTCACATGTTAATCCCTCAGCTGTGAAGATCTTTGTCCCCCTGGCAAGCATGGACCACAGTGTGAGCAGAGATGCCCCTGCCAAAATGGAGGTGTATGTCATCACGTCACTGGAGAGTGCTCTTGTCCATCTGGTTGGCTGGTAAGCATCCCACCCCCACCTGCCAAAGCCCCCTGTTTCAGGATACCTGAGTGAAAATGCACGGGGAGAACTTTAATACAAAAGAATGTCACATCAATGGATAAAAATGTCAAAATTGGAAATATCTGACCATTTCAAAGCAGNCGTCACTGGAGAGTGCTCTTGTCCATCTGGTTGGCTGGTAAGCATCCCACCCCCACCTGCCAAAGCCCCCTGTTTCAGGATACCTGAGTGAAAATGCACGGGGAGAACTTTAATACAAAAGAATGTCACATCAATGGATAAAAATGTCAAAATTGGAAATATCTGACCATTTCAAAGCAGGAATCTTTTAGTCCAGAGAAGGCAGAAGGTGATTAAATCATGAACGTTAAGTTTACTAAGGGTCCTCATGGAAAAGTCCTACATCTCCCTTCAGGATATAAAAGGGAAATACCTTGCCTTTCACATGAGAGCAAAAGCTGTAACACTGTAAGTATTGAAATAAGCATTTTCATAATTATGTTCTATGGATCATTATTATTCTTTGGGAACATTATTCTCAACAGGTAAAGTGTTGTGTGAAAAAGTTAGTTGGCCTTTGAATCTGGAGACTCATTGAGGTAAATCAAGTTTTCCAAGTATTGAAGAACTCAGACCCTTTAGTGTAATGATCTGTACCTTACTACACTTCGCAATTTTGACCATGATACTCTTTCTTTGTGTAGTATCTCACAGGCTTGATCTTATGTGGAATACACAATGTCAAAGCTGGTTTACTAGGTAGATTGCTCTAAAATCAGGCAATAGTATTGGTTCGTGTTTCTCTGAGTTGATTTCTGTAAAAGTCTGCTTGAAGGCAGAAGAGTGAATGACCAATGTCTGTTTCCTTCATTAACATACAGAAAACAAAACAGCAGTTTACTTCATGACTACCTTCCATTTCCATGAGCTGTAGTGAAGGTGCTCTTGCAGGGGGACAAGTGGTGTAATTGCCAGATTCAATAACAACTCCTCCATCTTCATTCAACTTCATTCCTCCAAAGCTTTTGACTCTGTTGCTCATTCCCTCCCTTTCCTAATCTCTCTCTCCACTTCTTTGATAACCCCTTCTCCTACCTCTCTTGTTAAAGATCTCTTTTCCTAATCCCTCTTTTTTTTATATATATACCATTTTATTTCCTGTGTTTCACACCAGTCTTTCTCTTTTCTCATGATACATCTTTCCTGGAAATCTCAGTAAGATCCATTACTTTAACAGTCATCAGCTGATTTTTCTCAACCTTGACTTTCTCTGATCTGAACACAGATGTGTATTTGTCATTGTGCTGTTAGACTTCCCACCCTAGTTTCACCTAAAGACATGGGTCACTATCTGCCTGAACTATGCCTAGGCTGGAGCCTTAGAAGGCAGACATGGGATTGCTCTTGTAGGAACAGAGCAAAGAAGACTTGGAGTCCACTTCCAGTCAGAGTCATGGGAAGTAAGATTGGGTTCAAGACGGTAAGACCACTGGGAGAAGTGAAAAAGAACTATCAGACCCAAGGGAAGAATTGGAAATGATAAGCAGACAAGACAAGGAAGCAGAGCCTGGAGAAACAGGCCATGAAATAGCCATGGAGCAATAGAGTCAGTACAAGGGGGCCTTTTATTGAGTGCCTGATGGTGAGGCAAATAGAGAAGCTATCGGAGAACTACTGACTTGGAAGCAGGCCTGTCAAAGTCAGTGTTTGTAAAACCAAATTTGTCATACACCTAAACCTTTCTTAAGGTGATTCTCTTTTTACTTTTTTTTTTTGTCTTCATTAAAACCAACACTTCTCTCTTAGTTGCCCAAAGTAGAAATGCTGAAATATCTTTGATTCCTTCTCTTCTTTTATTTCTTATAGTCAGCCTTTTGCAAACACTGGTCATCACTTGGTTCTTGGCAAGGGATGGATTTTGCTGAGGTAGCAGAGTGTCCAGGGAGCTCCATGTTCTTTGGATGAGGAGCCGTAGAAAAATGACTTGCAGAATTTTTGTGTAGACATTGCCTGTAGAGTTGCCTCATCTTAAGGATGAAGCCTTCTTCTTCTTCTGGGTTGGAGTGGTCATGAGGTAGGATGCTGGTAACCACGAGTTTGGATCGTGAGTCCCAGTAGGTGGACACATGGCCCTCTCCATCAGCCTCCTGTATACTCTGCACCCCTACTTTGATGGATGTTTCTTACTGAATGTTTCAGGTCATTTTTCTCTAAGTGCAGCTGAGCTTTCAAGTTACACTTCTCTTTGTAACATTTTATTTGTGCAGTAATCCTGGGTGCTTTTCATAGGTGGCTATATATTCCTATTACACATAAACAAGAATATATTTCAACTAATAATGTCCTGTGTGCATGCTAAGTTACGTCATTCGTATCCAACTCTCTGCTGCTCTATATACCACTGTGGGCCACCAGGCTCTTCTGTCCATGGTTCTCCAGGCGTGAATACTTGAGTGGGTTGCCATGCCTTCCTCCCGGGGATCTTTCTGACCCAGGGGTCGAACCCATGTATCCCGTGCCTCCTGCATTGGCAGGCGGGTTCTTTCTTTCTTTCTTTTTTTGGCAGGCAGCTTCTTTAGTGCTAGAGCCACCTGAGAAGCCCAATAATATTCTATTTAAAGCTATTGACTCACATTAATCCTTCTTTGCAAACAGTATTTCAACAGCATCTCTAAAGCTTATGTGGGACCATTACAAAATGTGAGTAGTTCCTGAGAGAGTGAAAATTTTCACCAGAACCCTGGCTTACCATGGATTGACCCTTGGCATATCTATTCCATCTAGTCATGTTAATATGTTGTGCTAGAATGAGGGGTTAGAGCTATTTTTATATCTGTTTCCCTCATCATATTGTGAGCTAATGAAAGGTTGTGACTTTATCTTTGATTCTCAGAGCTTAGCACGATGCCTGGCACATAGATGATTCTCATTTAAGCACTGATTTGAATCATCTCTCAAAGGCTTTTTCAGTTCCAAGATTCTGGAAGAACTGTTCTCGTTGGTAGATAGCTAGAAACCACCAGAGGAGACTTAATTAGCACACCAACTGCCTTTGTGGGTAGCCAGGAGTTAGAGGAAATGTATTTTCTTATGCTATCCAGAATAAACATTTACAAAACCATCTGGTGTTTGCTAGCCTCCAATTTCAGAGTGCCCACAGTCTGTCTCTTTTATAGAGAAGGAGGACAAAGCAACAGCTTCCAACAGTTAAAAACATTGTAAAAATCTCTGTTATTTGGGGTTATTTTGTTTGATGTAATAGTAACTCCAATAAATACATGATAAACTACAAAGCCAAGTTATGTGGCCAAAGGAAGTAGAAAATAGTAGAGTATTTCATTGATTTATTGGTAAAGTATCTTATGCTTTTCCACATAGGACTAGAATAAATATGACAATATCTGACAAAACAGACAGCCTCTCGGGTGAGAAGATGTGTCCAAGTTACTCTCTCGATTTCTCTCCCAGGAAATTAGTTTTCCTATTGATCTTGGCCCAGCAATGTTTGTTGAACCTGCTGAAAATAAAAGTGTCTTTTCTTCCAAAATAAAATGTCTAGAAATGTTTCTGTTGAAGTATTTCTTAGGCAATGTTAATGTTAATTCAGATATACAAAGTGTCAATCCTTTTTTTAATGCTTCCTTATAAGAAATAACAATAAGGTGCATTTTCTCTAGAACATATGGTAAAGTATTTGAATATTCCATTTGGGCCAGATGTTATCATTTATGTAATGGATGCTCAATAAGTGTTGTTCACTTACTGTACATGTAAGGCACAAGGAAGAACACTTAGGAGGATTTGTAAATTCCTTAGGTTCCCATAATCATTTGAGGTGACTGTATTTTTTTTTAACATAGGTATTTCTTATGATTACTATGCTGCCACCTATGCGTGTAATCTTGAGATTTAGGCTTACTAAGAAAATAAGTCAAATTAGAATTTCTAACATCTTTGAGGTGATAAACAGAGTTTACGTGTTCTAAAATCTCCTTTATCTAATCTTTGTGCAGCCCTGTTCCCATACCTGCCTTCCCTTCCTGCTTCCTCTCTTTTCTCCTTTCTCTCTCTTCTTTGACCCTTCCCCAACTGGAGGCACAGCTAATTTTCCAGGTCTCTTTGAATGCAGGGCACAGTGTGTGGTCAGCCTTGCCCCGAGGGTCGCTTTGGGAAGAACTGTTCGCAAGAATGTCAGTGCCATAATGGAGGGACGTGCGATGCTGCCACAGGCCAATGCCGCTGCAGTCCCGGGTACACAGGGGAAAGGTAAGGGCAGCCTTGCGCCTCTCTGCTAGAGCCTGGAAGCACAGTGGGGAGAGCCCAGGGAGCACACTTACTACCGTTGTCTGTGACTATTCTCTAATCTTCCGAGAAGCCTCTCTATCAGTGTATTTGACAGATTCCTTCCCAACTCAGCGCATGGCAACTGGACCACTGACAACGATGGTGAATTGAAGATGCAGGAAAAGCATTTCTTTAAAAAATGAGAAAATATTAGGAACCCATGATGAATCAGTTCTACACAGTTAAGTGATTAGGGCAGCCACGTCAAACCCCAACACTTCTAACGTTTTAAAGATTTGGGGATAGATTGATTTTCAAACAGGGTGTGTAGTCAGCTATCTTTAAAAAATACTTCAGGCATAAAGTTTCCTTCCTACGACGCTGTGTAATCTTAAGAATGTGTGTCGTTTAACTGTATGGTGGTGATAGGAATAAGAGCCGGTGGGACTTACAGGTCTCTCCTGATGCTTGTGCGTTTTGTGTGTTAGGTGGTAAAGTGTTACCCAGAGTGCTTTGTTCAGCCTACAGCTTCTAATTTGCTCTTTACTCCATTGTATCCTGAAAGATTTGATAACCAAGCTGGTTAGCTGTGTCTGTAAAATTAGAGAAAGAGGCTTGAGAGGCAGAAAAGTATATTAGCCCCAAACAAAGAATTTGAAACCTCTGTCCTTGGAAATATGCTCATCTATAATGTTCAAAAAATAATTGTAATTTCTTCTAGGGTTGTTGTAAGAATTAAATGAGTACATTAAAGCTTTTAGAACAGTGCTAAATCTTCCAAATATTAGCTATTGTTGTAGTTGAGTGATTCTATGAACTGTGTAAATACTAGTGATTATTAACTTGAATGATATCTAGAAACTGAATAAATATCAGCTATCATTATTTTTTGATATCTATGAACTAAAAATTCCTTTAACCTTCTTCTCTAATTTTTTTCTTCCTAAAATTCTGGTCTATGACTTTTAATAAGATACTGTAGGGTGTTTTCCCCCTCCAATTNATTATTAACTTGAATGATATCTAGAAACTGAATAAATATCAGCTATCATTATTTTTTGATATCTATGAATTAAAAATTCCTTTAACCTTCTTCTCTAATTTTTTTCTTCCTAAAATTCTGGTCTGTGACTTTTAATAAGATACTGTAGGGTGTTTTCCCCCTCCAATTTAGGCTTCACATTTTCTTAGGAAATTTATTTATAAATATTTTATGATTTTTGAAGAATCCCATCTAAGTTTTAATTGGATATTTCTGGATAAAGAAAATCTTGCCTTTGAATATTTATTTTTTATTTAGTCACTCTACCAAACTTATTTGATTCTCATGTTATTTTTAACAAGCACTAAGTTTATTTTCTACAGATAAAGATAAATTAGTCTCTTCAGTATTTGTAATATGTCATTTACTTGAGTGATTGCATTAATTTAAACTTCTAAATAGTATAGTGGAATAGTGAAAGTTGCTCAGTGGTGTCTAACTCTTTGCGACCACATGGATTATATAGCCCATGGAATTCTCCAGGCCAGAATGAGTGAGTAGCCTATCCCTTCTCCAGCGGATCCTTCTGACCCAGATATCAAACCAGGGTCTCCTGCATTGAAGGTGGATTCTTTACAGACTGAGCTATGAGGGAAGCCCAAACTTCTAAATGAATGTTGACTAATACAGATAAAAGTGGGAATTCCTATCTTCTTCCTAATTTTATTGAAAGTGGCTCCAGTATAGTTTCCTGTTTGTTACTGGTTTCTAGTAGATGGTCTTTTTCATCTTTGAGTAGTTTTTACAAAATCCCTATTTTTATTAGAAACTTTTAAAGTAATATCTGTTTAGTTTCATCAATACAACTGTATATTTTCCTTAATTTTTGATGTTATGAATTATTGGCACCTTTAGCTCATGGTTTCTATAATATGTAATTGGGGTACTCAGAAAGTTTTTGTGCCCTGCTTCCTGGTTTATGGTTGTATTTTGGAAAATGAAGTTGTTAGATGAATTCTGGATCCATGTTGTATTAAAGTCTTAACATAAAAAGATGAATCAGGGCAAGAGAGGCATGGGACCAAGCAGAACCCTAAGTAATAGTTCTGTGTAATATTTTTGGACACTAAAAATTTAAATGTAATAGTTTTCTTGCCCTGTCTGGATTTAAGTCTCAAATTCAAGGAACATAGAATCAGCAAATATACAGGTGGGCTTATACTCATTTAGAACATAGGGAAAGGGGACAGCAGCTAATTTTCAGGTGAATTTTTGATTTGAGCCATGCAGGCAAAGAGCCAGAGTACGAGAGGAAAGTGAAGAAGGAACTTGCTTCTTAACTTGTTTTTATAACGATTGTGTTTTTGTTTTTGTTTTTTTATGAACTGATGACATGACTCCTGTTTCCAGTTCTGCTCTGATACTCGGAAACACACATACACACAACACAATGACATCAAGCGCATTTGTCATCGTGAAAGAGACAGTGAGTGGTTATGCAACCATTTGTGGCAGAAGGTGTGGGGAAAGCAGTTCGAGGGCCATTTGCCCTTTCCCTTGTTTTGAGAAGTTAGTGAAACATGACCCCTGAGGTTAGGCCAGAGGGGAGCAGGTACCACCACAGGCAGCTGGCCCAGAGTACACCCCGGATGTGGGGATGGCCCTCCCAGCCAGAGAGGACACAGAACGAACAAAAGGGGCACCTCATAGGCAAACAGAGCAGCTCATGGGATGCCCACATAATAGGCTGTAGGGTTTGTGGGATGGTTTCAGAGGACAGTGTGGTGAGGAAGGGTCATGTGGCACAGCCAAGTATGGTGGCTCGCAGATCCTCACAAAAATCCTTCTGAAGGGGCTGAAAGAGTGTTCTTAATGCTGATGGGTTGTCGTGGCATCATTGCACCGGGGCTTTTGATGGCCTAGCATGAGTCCATGTACGTGATTGTTACTTCCTACATGTTAGCTGGGTGGAGAGGTCTGTGGATCAATTATGGACTCTGTTAAAGGGAAGCCCCAGACTGTTACGCTATGCTGTGTTCTGTACCATCTTCACAGTGAAGAAGAATGTGGGCCAAAGGAGGGGAAGTCCAGAGTTATAGACAGGAACTGGGGGGATGTAGAAGTGGTCTTCAACAGAGGCCGTCTTTTCTGCTTCCAGTATGGAGGAAAAGCTGACTCTTTCCCAGTGTTTTTTATATAAATATTTTCCCAAGAGCAGCAGTTTCAAGTGTTTGAAAGACAGGCAGCCAATCTATTGATCCCGGTCTGATGAGGAATGTGATTCTTTCACAGTAAATCATGGTTTGGCCCAATTATTCCGGTCACTCTGGAATGCCATACATAAAAGGACAAAGGAGAAAACAGGACCTGGCACCCCTTCCATGCTAACGCACTTTCTTTTCCATAAGTTCACAGTGAGATGAAATAAGATAATCAAAATGATAGTCAAGTCTATGACCCTCATTGGTTTGGGCATTAGTGTCATGTTTTACTAGGTTATCTAGTAAAGGTTTTACTAGGTTATCTAGGTTATCTAGTGGACACACACTTACTATGTGTCCATTTTTTCAAATTCCAGGGTATTATTTCAAAAAGTCTTTTAAAAAGTAAAATAAAATAGGAACTTCATATTTTCATGTTTCTACTGTAGCCAGTATTTATTGCCATATGTTTATCTGCCTCTCTGCCATCTCTTAAGAAAGAAAGTATTTCCTCTTTTAATGACTTCTAAGATTACTTTCCTTATTCCGCATGGGATCACAAAAGCAACATTGAGGGCATAAAATTTGTTGGGAAATGATGCTTCTTTCAGAAAAATGACCCCAAAAGGGAGGTAAGACTGCTTGACAAAGACTTTTATTCAGCCAATGAGAAGGGTGTAATCTACTTCACCACTGTGTTTATTTTCAAGATGGAAAAGATCTACTTCTAGAAAGATATCCTACCATTTTGGTGTGGTAGGTGGAAACTAATAGGATTCTCTTACAAGTGCAACACTGATGAAAAAGAAGCAGGATGGTGAACCAAGCTTTACTGACTACTTTCATAAGAAAAATTCGAATGGCTTTTTGCCATTTAAAATACAAACTTAGTAGCGTGTTTAATTATAGGTTAGAAAGGTAAATCTGGGTCATGCCCAGCTATTATGGATTTTGTTTGCTCAGAGAGAAGGAAGTCTCTGCCAAGATAGGATAGAATAGCCACATGCTCCCCTGTCTTTGGTGGCAGACATTTTCCCGTGCTTTCCATTTCTCTCCTGTTCCCCATTTTTAGAGCTGTGCTTTTCCCCAAGTTAAAATCCTGGAGTCCAAAATGTAGCATTTGAGTTTCTTTTAGTAATATGATTTACCTTGAGCATAATTTTTTTCTTTTTTTCTGGTATTGCCTTGTAAGGACATCTGGACAGACAGGTTGCCAAACCGTCTTGCCAACCTTTAGTGGAGCCGTGAAGAGGCCAGATGATTGACTGACAGCATTTCTTTCTCTACAGTTTACATTTTGGGGAGTAAACTAAGTGACTTGGCTTAGTAAAGCTGCTTAGAAGTTAAAAATAAAGTGCCTTTAAAAAACACACTGGTCTAAAAATAGGTATACTCGTATGTAACTTTGCAACACACATCTGATTTTATGCTAAATGAACTTAGTTCAGTTACTCCAGTACTTTTCTAATGCTTTGTCAAGTGATTGATTTGAAGACTTTGCCTATTGGAAAAAAGTCGACAGTGTGAAACCAAATTTGCAAGAGTCCCTTTTCCCTAAATATGTCAGAACCAGAGTTAACCAGAAAAATATCAAAGGGTTCTCAAGATTTATCCTCTGCTCTTAACTATAATCCTACCCAGCCCTGGTATTGTTAGTCCTCACACCCTGTCATTAAAAATATGCAAAGCCTTGTGGAAAATGTTTGCTTTTCAGCCCCTTTCCTGTTGCTTTGAAGTCTCCTTGGATTCATTATGGTGCACTTGCTGCTTGCCTTGTACCCATCTGAAAAAATGCAGTGCTGACCTACATTTTTGACTCTGGGTCTGGCATAACTTGAGAGCCACATGGGAAGTGGCTGCTGAGACTCACAAAGAGTCCTCTGCTTGTGGCAGCACTCTGGCTAGGCAAGACCCCAGCTGCCTCTCCCTTGGCAGAAAGCACTCCTTCTGCTGTGGGAAATCCTATCAAGTCACCTTGCCTGGTCAGAAAGAAAAAGCTGGCCCAATAGCGGAGCATACGCTCCATGGAGCCATGAGGATTTTCTCTTCTTGAGTCCCCCCAGCAACTCGGCTTCCCACCTGATCTAACTTACCCAGAGCATATCTTCATGCCACGATCTAAGGCCATTTTTTAAAAGACAATAAGGTGGATTTTGGAGATCTAATTTTTGTTTGTTTGTTTCTTTCTTTCTTTCTTTCTTTTTTTTTTTTTTTTTTTTTTTTTTTTGCTGTTTGGTAGCCCTCCTTTCCAAGAGGGCAAAACCCCACTTAATAAAAATTTTGTATTCCGGAACCCACAGTCTCTCTACCGCCTCCTGGCGGGAGTTTCCCAGGTTGATATTGAGGACAGCTGATTTCAATAGCTCAGACTTTCCCAAAGTCCTCCCAAAGGAGGACTTTCTTTGTCAAGTTACAAAACTTTGTGAATAAGGAGCAGTTATTGCCATTCAGCTTTGAAAAGATAGACACGTGGCTGAGGTTAAAAGTTAATATCAACGTAAAAGCCAAGAGAATTAACATTTGGTTTCAAATTTGCTCCAAAGTTTTCATTTTGAAATGAGGAAAGCATATATTTTATTTTATTTAAGAATAGTTAATTTACAATGTTGTGTTAGTTTCAAGTGAACAACAAAATGATGCAGTTATACATACATATTCTTTTTCAGATTCTTTTCCATTTTAGGTTATTAAAAGATACTTAGTTCCCTATGCTATATATAGTAGGTCCTGTTGTTTACCTATTTTGAATATAGTAGTGTGTATCTGTTAATACCAAACTCCTAATTTATCTCCCTCTACCCACTACCCACTTTGGTAACCGTAAGTTTGTTTTCTGTGTCTCTGAGTCTGTTTCTGTTTTGTAAATAAATTCACTTATGTCATTTGTTTAGATTCCATATATAGGTGGTATTATATGATGTTTGTCTTTCTCTGACTTACTTTAATATCCAGGTCCATCCATGCTTGCTGAAAATGGCATTATTTCATTTTTTGAGAGACAGCCGATGTTTTAATTCTCTAATAATGGGCTGGGACTCACACTTGGGCAATTCATTTTCTCCCTTTCCTGGTATCTACTAAGGTGCTATGTATACCTTTAGCAAGGACTAGGTATAAAACATGCCTTCCATCCCAAATTCATATTTTGTTTTTGATTTTACTATTTCTTTAAACAGGTTATACGACTGTTACTATCATAATTTTTCTTAATGCTTTTCATATCTATGATGGGACAATCACTAAGTAAATATCAAATCCAAAAAGGATCTAAGTGTGTATACAACACAACCCATCTGAACCTACTGTTTATTTTCACAAGGCACTGACTAATCTTACACTCCCACCTGCTGCGTGACAGGTGCCAGGATGAGTGTCCCGTTGGCACCTATGGAGTTCGCTGTGCGGAGACCTGCCAGTGTGTCAACGGAGGAAAGTGTTACCACGTGAGCGGCTCCTGCCTCTGTGAAGCAGGTTTTTCTGGTGATCGCTGTGAAGCGCGCCTGTGTCCAGAAGGACTCTATGGCATCAGATGTGACAAGCGGTGTCCGTGCCATGTGGGCAACACTCTCAGGTGAGGGTCAGCTGCTCCTGTGTGATGTGTTCTATTAAAGTTTTCACTGCAGGATAACTGATGACTCAGATGGTAAAGAATCTACCTGCAATGCAGGAGACTCAGGTTCGATCCTTGGGTTGGGATGATCTCCTGGAGGAGGAAATGTCAATCCACTCCAATATTCTTGGCTGGAGAATTTCATGGGCAGAGGAGCCCGTCAGGCTATAGTCCATGGGGTCAGAGTCAGACACGACTGAGTGACTAACACAAACTATCCACTATTTGGAAGAAGGGATCGGCAGAGATATTCCCATCCTGAGACCCTTCCTGCCTCTGGATCATCCTGGGAAGGAACTACTCAGTATATTTTACACTCAGTGGTCCAAGTCAGAAGTGCTAAAGTTGTTCTGGCTGTGGATGGATATGAAATCCTATTCTCGGTTAGTGACCACTGGAAAAAATTAAACTTGCTGAGGTTAGTGCAATGTTTCCCTAAGAGAGGGATTCTGTGACATTCCCTTAGCAGCCAAGATGCAATGAGAGACATAGGTTAAGCCCAGTTGGGTATGTAAAACCATCACAAAATGATTCTCATGACAGCCTCTTTACTCAACGTCTATATAGGCAGGAAGTGTACCGGTGGAAGTTTCGAGAAAGTGTTTCACTTGTGGTTGTCACATGTGAGATGTGTGTTTAGAACTGATTACTTGAACATAGAACTCACAAGGGTCTTTTAAAGGCTCAAAAATCTCTTGAAGAACTTAAGAACAGGAAACCAAAGTCTCACCCACTTTACTGTACTTTGTCTGCCCCTGAAAATGTCTTTCCAACCATTTCTTCCTCTGCCTCCCCCAAGGACCAGATACACATCACTTAGAATTCTGGGCCTCGTTTACATGCTGCCAGAAAAGTTGAGTTTGACTATAATGTGGTTCATTACATAGCAGTTCAGGTGATACCAGAATTACCTTTATTTGCATTCAGCACAGCTGTTACTTCATTTATGCTTCTGGAAGATAACTTTTGGTCACATTAAATCTCAAATGTACTAAAGTTAAAAGTAAATAGAAGCCTGTGGTTGGTTTCTTCTTTAAACCATTGTTGGGAGCAAAAATAAATAAATAAATAAAAAGACTTTACAGTGTGTGTGCATGCACTGAAATACACTTTAGTGGGCATATTAAAGAAGTGCATTCTTAATGTATCTCCAGCAGTTAGCAAGCTTCTTTAGTCAATTTCTGGCCTTCTTCATTGGGAAATATCACCATCTTTACAGGACAGGTTAAATAAACATTTGGAGAGTAAAAATAAATAATCTCTACAGGATTTGGCTTGTTTTTCAACTCTCCAGTGTTGAATTTTAGCTGCCTTTCCCGCAGTGTAAGGTTTGTCCCAACGAAAGGTAATTCTCATTAGTAATAGCTAAGGACTTTTTAATGCCAGTGTGCTGTTTCATTGAATGTAGATACAGTCTGAAGTCAAATAGATTAATAAACCTATACAAAGGATCTCTGCTTTAAGAAGAATTGGAGAAGCAGAGGAAATGTTGATTTTGCTGAAATTAGTTATCATAATAGTAGATGCAGGGTACAAGTTGACAGTTATTTGATTGATGTCAATACTGTATAAAGTTGACATAGGTCATGTGTACCTAAGCACATATGCTTTAACAAAGAAGTAAATGGACTTATTTGATAGTTACATAGATCAAAAGAACACTAAAATCTGTCTGATAATATATAACAAATAATGAGAAGATCAAAGACCATTAGCCTATGAAGTGCGTCCCTAAATGATAAAAGCTATTTTAAAAGATTACCTTGTACAAATTCCTATTAAAACCAGTTGACCATTGATTATATGACTCTTGTCTTCTTGAATTCACAGTTGGAGCCACCCTTCTACTCTTAAATCTTGGGCTTCTATGTAAAATTCCTGAAAACACAAAGTTCATTTGAACCAAAAGGCATAGAATCTTTGTATTACTTCAAAGTTTAACCTACCATTTAGTCAGACAAGAGTGTAGCTTGCTATTGCATGTATTAACATGATATCTACCCTAAAATCCTGTTATAATTAATGAGATTAGTGAAATGAAAACTATTAATTTATAATATCTTTAGGTAAATTCTGAGTTCTATGAATGTTCACATATTGACATATATTGAAGCCATATATTTGAGTAAGGGTTTGTATCAGTTAGTTTTGCTGTATGAAACAAACAAACAAAAAAGCCTATCCCAAACTTAGGGATGCAAAACAACATTTTTTTATTAGCTGGTGATTTCTTGCTTGACTCTTTGGGTTGGGCTCAGCTTGGTGGTTCTTCTGGTGGTCTGTGAGTATTCAGTTGGCAGATCAACTACAGGCTGGAATTCCTGTGTCTCTCCTGTGTCTAGCATTTGTCTGAGTGATGGGAGTGACTGAGCCATATGTCCCCAGCAATCTAGCACATTAGCCTGAGCGTCTGTACATGGTAACTGGCTTCTCAACAGCTGTAAGGGACAGGGCAAGCCCCAACATGCAAATGCTTTCCAAACCTTTGGTTATACCACATTTGCTAATGTCTCTCCAGACAGAGAAGGTGTCATAACCAAGTCCAGCTTCCTTATACTCCACCTCTTAGAGGGTGGAGTTACAATGCATCTGTAACCATTTTTATTTTTCAAGCTATCATAAGGTTGAAATGAATTTAAATATATTTATAAGTGATGTTAGTATTTCCAATTACAGTACTATTATAGATCCTAAGGGCATTCTCTGTGACCTGGAATTCTTAAAACTGACTTTTGTAGTGGAAATAATTTTGACTAGGAAAACAAAATTCAAGATTCACTGAGATTCCACGTGAGATATGTATATTAGCTCTTGTTAATAAGGACATTTAATAGCTGTGGGCAATCAGGATGTGCCTACTTGCAAATGCCACCTAATTGTCATATATTTGAGCATTAATAATATCTAAGGAAGTGAATACAAAGAAGTTCAGTGACTATTTTAGCCAACATTATATTGGATACCTGTAATACTTGAACTCTTAAATTGAAAATTTTACTAGAATGTTTTTCTCTAGTTATATATGTAAATGTATAAAATGGTAGCTATTCCTATCTGTGTATAATCTGATTTCCATATTGCACAAAGTGATCTGTTGTTTAGAAAGAAATCAGGTGGGAGGATATTACCCTTCAACCTCCACTCTGTTCCTCTAACAACGACACGTAAATCTCATTACCAATTAAGCTGCCTGCGTGAGAGCCCATCAAATGCCTCCAAAGTGCTCTAGTTTCCTACATCTAATTACAAATTGCAGAATACTAATTTTGGTGTCAATCAATCTGAGAACCAGTGTGCTGCACTAATACTCACCGGGGGGCATTGAATATCAATTTCTCTGTCTGCCTCTAGCTTAGTTCAATTCCCTGTCCCTGAATTGTCTATTCTGTTTAACATTTATATCTATACCATGTATATTGTTTTTTGCTTTTTATTATTGAGTAACATTTCCTCCCAAAAGATGTCCTTTTTAAAAATAGTATCTATCTTAAAGTAAGCTACTTTAACTAGTTCATCATTTGGAATATTTCTTTTCTTTTTGTCATACATGGGGCCTTGCTAAAATAAAATTAAAATTGTCCCTGCTTTTTGCACAATGCAGGCTTCTATTGGTCCCAATAATAACCCTTTTATCTGTGCAAAATCCTAAGTTTTAACAATTCCTTTTCATATCTACCCCTCCTACCAGACTGCTATCAAATTTCCTTTTCCTTTGGTGTGGAAACAAAGAAAGAAATCTGGGTTCAAGTTTGATTCTGCCATTACTTCTGTGAGACTTGGAATAATTAGTACCTTCTGTTCCCTCATTTAAAAAATAGAGTCATATCTAACGTTGTGAGCATTAAATGAAATCATCCCCATGGATTGCTCAGCATGGTGTTAGCACACATTCAGTGCTGGTCTGTACATCTGCTTGCAGTATCATCATAAATGTCACTTAAATGGTTATTCCTTGCAATTAATGGTGATTCCTTTTAAGCTATAAAGTTGAGATTTTAAAAACTAATTTTAGGGGACATCTGGCCTTTGTATGCAGACATACATATTATACTTTAACAAGGCTGGATGACTTGGAGAGATCAGGGGAGGCAGATTCTGCACCCCGTCCCCTCCCCCACCCAGCCACACACACACACACACACACACACACACAGAGACAGACAGACAGACACATCAACTCTGATGTTTTCACCTGTTCACTCAATCTGTGTTTAACGTGGGCCTACTGTATGGTTAATTCTCGTTCTTCTGGAACTCAAAGCCTAGAGGGGAAGGGAGACAAGGGAAGGGCGGAAAGAATAACCATAAGATTACAGATCTTGACAAGGAAGATGAGCAGAGGGCAATGAAAGAGAATACCAGGAGATCCTAACTGAAATGTGACTGATCAGGGAAGGCCTCTCTAAGGAAGAGAGATTTAAGCTGGGCCTAGAAGGATAAGATTAAGAGAGGTAGGCCAGGAGTGAGGGGTTGGCATTCCTGGCACATGGAATAGCCCATGTGAAGCCCTTAACTGAAAAAGTTCGACGCTCTTACAAAGTGAAAGAAATCTGTTGCAGTTGAGCATAGTAATAAAGAGAGAATAATGGTGAAAGAAAAGATTGAAAAGTAAGCAGTGACCAGTTGATGAAGGCCTGTGGGCTGTGTTTCAGTTCAGTTCAGTCGCTCAGTCATGTCCAACTCATGGCAACCTCATGTACTACAGCACGCCCCGCTTCCCTGTCCATCACCAACTCCTAAGGTCATCATTATTCTGATGTCTCAGATAAATGTCTCGGAACTGTTTGGTTTAGGTCTGTTGTCCTAGTGTAATTGTTAGTAACTTTCTCTTCATTCTTAAAAATGCCCTGGTTTAGACAGCAAATAATTTTCACTCTAGCTATATTAAACAGTATGCATTTTACTCTGAGTGTAGGCTTCTAAGGGAGTCTTTGAAGAATTTTAAGGAAGGTGATACCATATGATCTGTTTTTTAGTCGATGATTCATGAGTGAACACTGGAAGGAAGATTGAAAGGCTCTTCAGGAATGGAGGAGACAGATGCTCTTGCCCTGGAGTAGGCTGGTGACAATGAAGATGGAGAGATATGGATAGAGTCGAGATATACTGTGGAGTTAGAATGGTTAGGTCCTAGTGATGAAGGCAATACAGGAGACGAGAGAGAGAGAGTTATTAAGAGTAACTGAGGTTTTTAACTTAAACCACTGAGTGGCTGGTTGGTTCCATTGCTTTAGTGGGAAGTAATGGAGAGGAAACACTGAGTGAGGAATGAAGAAAGGGGAGAGCCAGGGCTCCATGTTTAATGAGTTAAGTTTGAGAAGCCATGGAGATGTTGGGTGTTTTGCCCAATGATAGATACCAGATAGATAGATCTGAGTAATTCCAAGTAGATTTGAGATTCAGACCTTGTTTTGGGAATCCAAACTTCTATACCCAAGAAACCATCTTATATTATAGTGCTTGGATATTCCTTCCTTCCATGTTTCCTGAGTCACGCTTGTGATGGATACTTAAGCCTCTGTTTATGGGCACTTAGTTGCAACAGGGGTCCAAAAGCATATTTAAGTAAATTTCTGAAAATGAGTAGCAAACTGTCTAACCCAGAGCCATTTTCTTTCGGAAAAAGACAGGAAATGAGATTAGGTGTGGCAAGACCCTCAACTGACAGGTTAGGATGTCAGGCCCAGGGAGGTTATGTGCTTTCACTGTGGTTGGCCAGGTTGTGGGAGAGCTGGAATTTATAGCCTCCGTCCTTATCCCTTCCAGGTCATGGTTCTTTGCAGAAAATCTGTGAACAGTCCTCTGGTAAGAGGTCATTTAGCAGATGTCTAGATGAGACAGTGGGTTTTGTTACAGCCCAAGTTAAGGGGAGGGTTTTATCTCCATTAGGGGAGGAAGACCATCTTCAACAGTCTTCCAGTTGTGAGCAGAGCTGGTTTGATCAGATTTTCCTTTGGCGAGAAGCACATGTGTTTTGAGCGATACAGAGCACTCTATTGTGTGAGCCTCGTTAACCCGTGCCGCAGCACAGCTGATGTGTCCATTTGCTGAGGAATGACAGCTGGCTGCCTAGCCCATCAATGTGGCTGCCGTTTCAGGTAGAGACAGCTGCTCCGCCACCAGGTATGGGTAGCTGAGAAGAAGGCTAGGCTGGAAAGGTCACTGCTTCTGGGGTTCCTTGGACACAACCCTTGCTAACTGACTTGGTGTGTTCATTGAATGGAGTTCTTTAGATCGTCTTATCTGGTTGACCTCTTATTGTATTAGTGCTTTCACTTGACAGAAATTAAAATGAGTTTTAGACAAAAGGACACAGTTACAAGAGTCATCCTGCTAGAGCATGATGCTGATTTCATGCAACATTTGTGGTACCAGTCAGGTTTCAGCCGATTCATTAAACCATATCAAGCCTGAGAATGAAGTTTAAATTGTTGTGTATGGAATTACCAACCCATTTCGTGATCATGGCTAGAGCAACATTTGTACAAGCCTTGGGTGTCATGTTTACCCGCGAGTGACTTGCTCTTTTCATCCACATCCCTCAGCTGTCACCCCATGTCTGGAGAGTGTGCCTGCAAGCCAGGCTGGTCGGGACTCTACTGTAATGAGACGTGTTCTCCTGGATTCTATGGGGAAGCTTGCCAACAGATCTGCAGCTGCCAGAATGGGGCTGACTGTGACAGTGTGACAGGAAAGTGCATCTGTGCCCCAGGATTCAAAGTGAGTGGCTTGGGCTACTTCCACAGAAGGAGGAGAGGAGGGGTGCGACTTAGAGCACATTGATACCATGATTTATATGACCTTTCTCTGAAGTCCAGTGAATGTGCAAAAAACCAATCACATCATGAACAAGGAAGAAAATAAAGAGGAAAAAACTAATAAGAGGTATAAGTAATTACTTGAGAATGATGCCTGGGCAAGCTGGTAAAACTCTAAAGTGGCATTAATATTTAATAATTTAATTAATATATATCATGAAGTAAGATGTATTTTAATTATTCCTTATGTAACTATGTAATTAGCTCATCGTGTAGATAATTTATAGGCGGCAAAGCAATTACTTTTCCAAATAGGGTATGTTTTATTGTCCACAGTTTATGTTTTAATTCCATGCAATTTGAAGGCATAGTTAGCATTTATTATGTATTAACAGCCAAGGATTAGTAGTATGTAAGTTTTTCAGTCCTTTTGAGATTCCAGACCTTTCAAATATGCCTATAAGCTCATAAAGCAGAATTTTGCTAGTTTCCAGGATTTCTTAGCCACAGATTAGTAATTTTTGTTTTAAAGGAAAATGGGCTGCTCTTGAATTATTTTCTCCCATTTTAAAGAGAACATTAAACTGTGAAGACTGTTGATGATTATTCCAGAACATATAATATAGAACGAGTGGGTCACAAAGTCTCAGAGCTGAGATCTTTACAGGGTTTTCTAACCTGGGTCACAATGCTTTGATTGAGCCCTTGAATTAGCCTTAAGAGTCTCTTTGTCTCTTCTGCTTTTAAAGGAGGTGACCTCCAGTCACCTTCGGTGACCAACTTCTGTGTTTAATGCTCCCTGTCAGATAATAAATTCAATCATGCTGCAGGCTAAATGTGTCCTGTTTCTTTGCCGCACCAACTGATCATATTACATATTATATAAAGCAGTCTAGGAATCATTGCAATTTAATGTATAGTTCATATTTATGTTAATTTATAGACAGTAATTTTATAGCTGCAGTTTGTTGTTCTACATCTATGTGTATGAGCAAGGACAGAGGATTTTGTGTTTGCTACCAAGGAAAAGTAATGAAGGCAGCAGGGTTTGGGGGGTCATATTCAATACGTGTGTCCTAAATATAGGCCAGGTGGCATTGCCCTTGGATCTGTACAGTTTGTATGTCTGAATAGTTATAAAAACTCTTAAAAAAATACAATGTGTTAAAATGAGAGAGAGAGTATAATCAGCACAGCCAAGATATATTTTTGTATATTTGTGTTGGCCCTATTTCAGATGGTCAAACTGCACGCATTTTCCTATTTGCGCTTGTCTAGGGAATTGACTGCTCCATCCCATGCCCTCTGGGGACCTATGGGATAAACTGTTCCTCGCTCTGCAGCTGTAAAAATGATGCTGTCTGCTCTCCCGTGGATGGATCTTGTACTTGCAATGCAGGTGAGTGGGTGAATGAGTCTCTTATCTGATCCCAGTCCTGTTAGCTCCTAAAGACACAGGAAAGAAACCTTGACCAAGATTCTAGCTCCAGCTTTGCCAAAATACAGTGCCTGGACTCTGCAAAGACCGTTACCTGGGAAGGGCTCTCCTGCTTTCCAGAGTCAAGGGGAGAGGCTCCCGTGAGATGATCTCTGAAGTCGCTGCCAGCTCCAAAATCAATGAGTCTCTGTGCTTTGGGAAAGAGTAAGCACGCAGACCTCTGTCTGTGCCCCTAAACTAATGGGCCTGGAATCCTGACAAGAGATGCAGTCAAGCACCCGCTTGTACATGGAGGCCAGAGCATCTTTATCCATAGTTTCTGCAGCAGCCAGGGTTGTGGACACTCACTGTTCGTAGTTCATGGGGTCCTGCTTTAAAGATGGGGATGTTCTTTCAAATGCACTTACCTTTTCCTTCCCTTATAAATATTTTATTTCCTGACCTGCCCAAAACTCCGCACCCCACAGTGTGCATCACTGCATGTTAGATAGTGAGGCACCCCCAACTTGATCTCTTTTCCCCCAGTAGCCCCGTAGTGCGTCTCACTTGACAGCTGTGCTGATGCTCGGGTTCAGTTCTGAGAAGGGCTTTACATGGCACGGCAGAGCCATGCTCCCTGCGCTAGGGCAGGGGCCCTGCTGCCTACCTCTAAAGGGAAGTGTGGCTGGGAGAGGCTGGCCAGCTCCGTGAAGCCTTTGTTCACGTGCCCTGGCATTCTTGTCATGGCAGGCTGGCACGGGGTGGACTGCTCCATCAGCTGCCCCAGTGGCACATGGGGCTTTGGCTGCAACTTAACCTGCCAGTGCCTCAATGGCGGAGCCTGCAACACCCTGGATGGGACCTGCACCTGTGCACCTGGATGGCGTGGGGAGAAATGTGAATTTCCCTGCCAGGTATGACTCGGCTGGGAGGGCCGGAGGATCCGATGGCAGAGGATTAGCTTGTTTTTTGCAGACTTCGTGATTTAAAGTCCCTTATTGTGAACCAAACTAGAGTCACTGTAGAAGAATGGAATGTTTGAACTCGGATTGGATACAGGGTAAGAAGAGGGGAAGATGCGGAAATTGGTTAGGCAGCTTTGTGAGAATCCCTTTTATCCTCTCTCTCCTAGTTCCTCCCACCTCTCCCCTCTGTTTTCTCTGTTCTAATATACCCATCTCTTCACGGCAACCAGTCATCAGTATTTGTCAAACATCCAGTGTATGCCTGTCAACTCTTTAAACATTGTGTTTCCATTATAATGGAAATCCCCCAGCCTTTGGGGTGGAAAGTGGCAGGGCATTGAAAGGGGGGTGGTGATGGTGTCACAGAAGGGCTCAGAGAGGTGGTGAAAGGTTTGGAAATGGCCGTCTTTTAGCACAAATATCTCTGGAGCCACCCAGATCTCCATAGATTTCCATGGTTCAGTGCTGACTCCCTCCCCTTCACCTACTTTGGAGATACGCCCCTTGCCCCCATACTGAGTCTGCCGCAGGCCAACAAGAGTGGGCAATGGACAGTGCATTCTGTAGTAACAGCCCATTTCACTTTCTCCCTCTAAAGTACGGGGCCAGTTTCCTTCCCTCTATTCCATAGCTTTCTCTCCCTGGGCAGTTATTTTCTCCCAAGCCATTAAGCATTCTCTCAGTGGTGTGTATGCTGTGCCTCCTGGGGATCACATGATGCTGAAGTGACACCATGACCCCCTGAACTGGACAGCTCCAGGGGGCCCTTCCACAGAGCGCTTTTCTCCCTGGGCTTCCTCCTCATTAAATGCAACCCACTTCCCAGCTAAAGAGCCCGGGGTGCTACTCCATGCCCTCCAAACCCCGAGGACACAGTTTTGTTAGTTTTGCCTCCTATCATCCACCAGCAAGCAGATTATCAGTGCTCTGAGATGGGCTTCAAGATCACCTTTCACTTATACAAGTCTAAGTGTAGACAAATCAAATCTACACCATGTTGGCTGTTTTTTGGTATGTTAGATGCATTAGTAAATCAGCCACGGCTGGAAATGGTTTTTAGTGGCTCATATTATGGCAAAACTAAATCCTATAAGCTTGGGCAAACATTAGTAGAACTTAATTTTTTTTAAATGCTTTATCTTAATAGTCACTAGACAAATGAATATGCCATTTAACACGTACTAAAATGGCAACCCACTCCAGTATTCTTGCCTGGAAAATCCCATGGACAGAAAAACCTGGCGGGCTATAGTCCATGGAGTTGCAAAGAGTCGGACACAACTGACTGACTGAGCATGCAGGCGCCTGTTGAATGCTGGTTCTGGGTGCCTCCCTGTCAGTAATTCCACAGCCCCTGTTTTCCTTAGTGCTCAGTGCTGTAGGAGGTTTGCAGTGCCCTCCCTCAGTTCCTCAGGACCTGGCATGAAGGATCAGGGCTTGTAAATGTGGAGCTTTCATTCCTTTCCCACAAACTAAATGATCACGTCCGTGAAGAGTCTCATCTCCGCTGGACCACCAGCGCAGACGTGCATGTGAAAACATTAAGGTCTGGGAGGGTATGAAGGGGAGGGTGTGCCAGCACACAGTCCACCCCTGCCTAGGAGCTTGAATCAGAATGCTTCGTGCTGCTCAGATGTCATCATGGGAGAGAGGATGCTAATTAGGAAAAAGTGACAAAAGGTATTCATTTCTCCTTAGAGTTCTGTGTATCTCACTGCCAACTTATGGACATGATCTTAATTCAGTTAGAACTATGTTGTTTTTTAAGTTTTAGGGCTTCTTTTAAAATAACATTATTGGAGTATAGTTAATTTTCAACATTGTGTTAGTTTCAGGTCTACAGCAATGTGAATCAGTTATACATATATCCACTCTTTTTTTTTTTTAGATTCTTTGCCATATACAGAGTGCTAAGTAGATTTCCCTGTGCTAAATAGTAGGTCCTTATTAGTTATCTAGTTTATATTTAGAAGTATGTATTTGTCAGTCCCAGTCTCCCAGTTTATCCCTCCTCTGTCCCCTTACCCCCTGGTAACCACAAGTTTGTTTTCTACATCTGTGATTCTACTTCTGTTTTGTAAATAAGTTGATTTGTACCTTTTTTTTTTTTTTTTTTTGAGATTCCACATATAGGGCTTCTTTATGTGGATCAGAGTCTTCTTTTCCCACTAACAAATAGAACGTTCTGTATGAGAAAAAAAAATTCTGGGATTGTGTGTGGACAGATATTAACTAAACTTATTGTGGTAATCATTTCACAATATATATAAATATCAAATCATTATGTTTTACTCCTGAAACTAATGTAACATATGTGAATTATACCACAGTGGGGAAAAAAAAAATACCCTACAGGTAAAAATACCCTACTCCTTACAGGGAGTACTGAACTATTTTATAAAAACCTTTAGGAACAAAAAGACAATATTTTTACGAGTTATGGCTCACAATAAGGTAAAGATTCTTTTAATTAATTGGCACATTTACCTATCTTTGCCCATATGCACACCAGCATATTGACATGGTTGGTTTCACCATTTGTATGCTAGAAGTAAACTAAGGTTTGAGTGTTTTGAAAACACTAACCCCTTGCAGCCAATATTTTAGGAGCCAAGAAGACATGGGAAGAGGTGATTGTAATGCATGCTGCTGAGAGGTGTTTTGGAGTGGAGGGTGCTGTTTGTTAAGTGCCTGACTGAGGTCGCCTGCTGTGGGATTCCCGTCCCTCACCACTGTCTTCCATGTAGGATGGCACTTATGGGCTGAACTGTGCTGAGCGTTGTGACTGCAGCCATGCGGACGGCTGCCACCCCACCACGGGTCACTGCCGCTGCCTCCCCGGATGGTCAGGTGAGAGCCACGGGCCACTACTTGAAATGGGAAACATACCAGTTTGTACCTAGTGCTGTTCCTTGCTACCTCAGAGAAACACTCACAGGTCAATCTTTCCGCCCACCTCCCAAAAAAGAAAATATGGTAATATCTCCAGTCGGGTGATAAATCTTTACCCTCAAAATATTACTGCTAAGCCTNCTACTTGAAATGGTAAACATACCAGTTTGTACCTAGTGCTGTTCCTTGCTACCTCAGAGAAACACTCACAGGTCAGTCTTTCCGCCCACCCCCCAAAAAAGAAAATATGGTAATATCTCCAGTCGGGTGATAAATCTTTACCCTCAAAATATTACTGCTAAGCCTAATTAATCTGTGGGCTTCCCTGGTGGCTCAGTGGTAAAGAATCTGTCTGTCAATGCAGGAGACATGGGTTCAATCCCTGATCCAGGAAGATACCCTGGAGGAGGAAATGGCAACCCACTCCAGTATTCTTGCCTGGGAAATGTGATGGACAGAGGAGCCTGGTGAGCTACAGTCCATGGGATTGCTAAGAGTCAGATGTGACTTGGTGACTAAACAGCAACAACAATCAGTCTATAATCCAGGATGACTTCTTGTTGCATCATGCCATGGAAATTCTCTTGAGCCTTTGGGAAAGGTCTAACTGTCAGTGCAGATAACTGGCAACTTCTTTATAGACAGGTAAATAGCTAGACAGATAGACTCTTGTATCATAGAATACACCTATTTAAAGTATAGAATTCAGTATGTTTTAGTATAGTCAAAGAATTGTACAGTTATCACCACTATCAATTTTAGAAAATTTTCATTGCCCCTGCCAAAACCCTGTTAGTACTTATTAGCCGTCATTCTTCATTTACTCCCAATTCACGGCCCCACCCCCTTTGCCCTACCCTAGGCAACCACTTTCTGTTTCTGTAAACTTGCCTACATGTGGTGTTTTGTATCTGAGTTCCTTCTGTTAGTGTATGTTTTTAAAGTTCTTCCATATTGGAGTGTATATCAGTACTTCATTCCTTCTGACTGCCAAATAATATTCCATTGCTTGGATAGACCACATTTTATTTACCCATTCATCCATTGATAAATATTGGAATTGTTTCCACCTTAACTGGATATTATGAAAAATGCTGTTATTCATATACAATTTTTGTGTGGATGTATATATTTTTGGTATATATTTAGGAGTGAAATTGCTGGGTCATATGGTAACTCTAAGCTTAACCTTTTCAAGAACTACTACACCTGTTTTCCAAAGCATCTGCACCATTTTGCACTCCTACCAGCAATGTATGAGATTTCCACTCCCCACCACACTTGTTATTTATCTGTCTTCTTCGATTGCAGCCATCCTGGTGGGTGTGAAATCTTATCTCATTGCGTCCTTGATTTCCATTCCCTCAATAAGTAATGATTTTGAGCATCTTTTCATGTGTTTATTGGCCATCTGTGTATCTTGTTTGTAGAAATGTCTTCAGATATTTCACTCATTTTTTAACTTGGATCCGTCTTATTATTATTGAGTTGTAATGTTTCTTTGTCCCCTAGCTCTATGACCTCTTCCTATATGTAAGTTGCAAATATTTTTCCTCTGTGAGTTAGTTTTAACTTTCTTGATGATGTCTTTTGCCCCCCAAAAGGTTTTATATTTATAAAGTTCAGTTTATCTACTTTTTCTTTTGTTGCTTGTACTTCTGGTGTCTAAGAAATCATTGCCTAGTCCTAGATAACAGAGATTTATGCCTCTGTATTCTTCTTAGAGTTTTATAATTTTAGCTTTTACATTTAAGTCTTCGATACATTTTGAGTTTGTTTTTGGATATGGTGTGCATAAGGGTCCAAATTCATCCATTGTTTATCTCAAAATCCTGCTGTCCCAGCACCATTTGATGAGAAGAGCATTTTTTCCCCCACTGTATTGTCTTGAATACCTTGTCAGAAATCAGTGGACCATAAATGTGACTTATTTACTTCTGGGCTCTCAGTTTTATTCCATTGACAAATATGTCTATCGTTATGTAAGTAACATACTGTTTTGATTGCTGTAACTTTGCAGAAAATTTTAAAATTGGAAAGTGTGAGTCTTTCAACTTTGGTCTTTTTCAAGATTGTTTGGCTAGCCTGGGTTCCTTGAATTTCCCTTTGTGTTTCTGGATCAGCATGTTAATTCCTGCAAAGAAAAAGGGTGGAAATTTAAAGAGAATTGAGTCTATATATCCATGACAGGAATAGTGCCAACTTAACAATATTAAGTCTTCAGATCTTTGAAAATAAGATGCCATCAGTAACCTCTGGAGTGGTGTCTCTCAGCTCTTTGCAATTTGTTGAGAGCTTCTTAGCCTTCCGACAAACTGAGATAAACTGTCTTGTGTTTGATTTCCAGTGTCTGAGAGCTACCTTGGGAACAGGTCAAGGCTTGTGCAATAGACTTTATTTTCTGTCACTAGGAGCTACCCACTGAAACATGGATTCCGTAATCCTCCAGTTCCTCCTTGACTGCAAAGACTGAGATAACTCTGACTCTACAGTATGAAATTCCACTTTCCCATGTTTCTACTTGGTTCTCAGTTACTACATGTTAAAATTATTAATACATAGGTATTAAACCAGATTTTGTGACTACACAAGGGTTCCTGAAGTTCTCAAATGGAGTGACCACTACTAAGTTCTCAATGACCACAGTGAAGCAAATAGCGTTTTTAACCCGCTGGCATATTCAGGGCTTTTTTTAATAGAGAAGCCACATCATTTATTTTGGGCCATTCTCCACCAAGGCTACTTTTGTTCCTGGACCCACCAGTCATTGATCAAGTATACACCTGCTTTGATGGTTTAGAACCAGCTTGTGAAAAGCATGCTCTTGTATACATGAGAAAAGCAGGAGATATGATTTGGCCTGAAGCCAGCCAGAAAATGTGTTAGTTGCATTCCATAGTCTGGGTCATGGGGTAAGACAAATGATCCCATCTGGCCTTAGACCTGTGGAGCTCCTGCGGGAATGCAGTGGCTTTGTCACACGGCGTAATCTTGTAATCCTCTGTCCATCTGTGACTGGTCTGCTTCTCCAAAGGGGAGGAAGTTTTGCTGCTTCATTGTTCTATCCCTTGTTGCTCACCATCTCTTTGCTTCATGGCTCCAGTGTCTTACTTCTCTGGGTCTTCTGTGTGGACTCCTGGTCTGTTACAAATCGATGGCTGCCGGGAGACATTGTTTAGAGAGGTCATGCCCCACACTCACGGAACACACTTGTATAAGCAAATGTGTATACAGGAAAAGAAAACTCCTGAAGTTTTGAAAAACACCCTACAATTGGATCAAGAATTGCCTTGTTTTTCTAAAAGAAAAGTAGACTGTATTATTTCATTGTCAACGTTGGGTAGACTTATCATTTTTCATCACAAACTTATTTTGAATGAGTACCTCATACGGACGTTTTGAAATAAAAACTTTGCTTTTCATTTAGATATCAGGTTTGGGGCAAAATAAATAACCTCAATTCAAGGAAGCAAGTGATTCTGCTTCCTTTCTCCTTGCTGTGGAGTTTGCTCTCGGTGATATGTAGAGAATTGCTAGAGAGGGTGGCAAATATGTGGGGTAAAAGCCAGGCCTTTGCGAAAGAATCAGTGAAATCTAACTTGGAAACCTGGACTCTTCCCTTGACCAAATTATCGAGATTTGATCTGTAGAGACACCAACAGTGCTCGGCTGCTGAGGACACTGAGGAGAGACGGATCTGGCCTAGGAGTGTGGAGATTTAAAAAAAAAAAAAAGAGTCAGGAGAGCTTTGTCCCTCCTTACAAAGAAATGGACATACCTACACTGGGGAAGTCAGGCTCTAACGTGATATACGGAGGAAGTCAGCTTGCTGTCTCACCAAGGTGCACCACCCTTGTAACTTCATTCTCTTTTCTAGTGTTTGACGGTCTTTTTTTTTTTTTTTTTCTTAAAGGAAATGAGACTCTTATTTATTTATACTATAATTGATTGTCCCATTTTACCTAGTCATAAAATAAGTCTTCAAAGTATACTGCCATAAATACTAACCAAAAGTTGCATCTGGCATCCCAGATACTATTTCCAAAAGAAATGTACCATTTTTCAAAAGAAGAGACATACCTGTTTATCATATGCTGTTAATTAAAACCTTAATTTATGGATGTGTTTAGCCAATAGGTTACTTTATCAAACAGAGGCAGATTGTAGTTAAAAAAAAAAGAGAGAGAGAAAGAGAAGAATGAAACATCCTTGTGTCCTGGGCTTCGTCTCCCACATCTCTGTTACAAACACACACACACACACACACACACTAATAAGTGAAGTGACTTTTCAAAATCATTCTCCTGAAATTCCAGAAATATAATTAGGTCTATGTGTGTTTCCAGAGCAGTGGAATGATATGCTTTGTAAAGCACTTCCCCAAAACACTGGAAACATGCCACTGTTCTTTTCTCCTTCCTTTCCTCTCTGATTTCAGTCAGCTAGATCACCTCTTTGCTGAGTGTTAACAGCTAATCAAGATTTCTTTCCAGCTGTCTTGGAGGATAAGTAGCCTCCAGCCTGGTTCCCAACCCTGGTTAAGATCATTGTCACCTGGGAGCTCCTTTAACTTGTATATTCTTGGCCCCACTTCAGACCTACTGAATGACAATCTGGAGGGTGGATGAGAAGGATGGAGCCATTGCCAGCCCATAAAGTACCTTTTGTATACATTTAGAAAAGGTTTGAAATGCCTCAGAGTGTGCTTCTCGGTAGTAGAAAGCAACAAGCTAGATTTATGCTCTGACTTAGCCCTTTAGCCAAAGGCTTTTGTGCAGTGTGCAACCTGCACAGCCTTACTTGGTGGCTTTGTCTGTTACTTGAAAAGTAACCCCAGTAATTGTAGTAGCGATTACCCTTCTGTGGGCTGGCCTCTGCTCTACCTTGCTATTCTAATGACTGAAGAAGTTGAAGTCCAGGGGAGCATTTCTGCTGCAGAAAACCTCACAGCCAGTGGCAGAAGACTAGAAGTTTAGAGATACCTTTCTAAGTGGCTCTACACACACCAACTTTGACCAGCTGAGTAAGGAAGCTGCAACTCCAGGTACTGATCTGCAATGCCTGAGGTGTCATAGTAAGCAAATGAATGACTCACTAGTTGACCCTTCAAGGTACCGGGAGTGGACAGGGGAGTGGGAGAATGTAGCATATGCATTGTTACGTGTCTGTGGGCTTGGGAGAGGCAGTAACTTAAAAGCAAAACATGGGGTCGCTAAAGTGAGGGTGAAGGGAGGCACTCACTTTCCTAAAAGAGAGGCTGCAGAAAAAGCCAAGCTTCTAGCTTTACCAGTCTGCCCAGCATCCTGTCCTGTTTGCTTTTATCTGGGTCCAGACTAAGGCAGACCATGATTTCTGGTGTTTGGTGTTGCCACTGCAAATGCAAACATCTCTGATTTACATTACTTACTTATAAAGATTGTTTTCAACCTGGTGACCAACAGCAGATCTTTTTTAATGGACCTTTAACATTTACATGAATAGTATACAAAGAGAAAACTTTGATTTAACAACCATTTGCAGAGTGTCTCCATCTTGTATGCAACTGCAGTGTTTGCTGCTGGGAGCAGGAAGATGAGTGGTACCGGCTCCTGGTGGCAGGAAGGTGCTTATAGCTCCCAGGGAAGGCACTGGGTGGGCAGAGCTCGATCCGCCGGGGAGTTGCTTGTCTACACTACTGTATGCCTTGGGTGTCCAGAGGATTAGAAAAGCAGAGACAGTGTTATGACCAAGTATTCAGTTGCTGAGTGTCTTCGATTCCTCTCTCCTATAATCATGAAACCCAGTGATTATTAACAAATCACACTCTTCACTGTAATAGATATTTAGTAGTTGGTTGCTTGGGAACAGGACATCGAATTGAAATCATTTCCTTCATTCACTGATGCCCAAATATTGCAATACTGGCATAAGGAATATAAACAATTAAGCAAGACCAGGAGTTTGGGTTAGATCTCTGAGAGGGGGAAATAATAACACCCTAAATGATTTATTTACTGCATTCACATAATCACAAATGCCTAGTGAATGCTGATTTCACGTGAGGGCCACAGGCATAATGCATCATGCATTAAATGCATGAGCATTTCTTTAGAGCTGCTTAGCTGAAGTTTATCACGATCACTCAGCCATTGCCTAGCAACTCTTGAGGGCTATCAAAGAGCTCTTTGTCCTTGGTCCTGGCAAAAGCATTCCCTCACAGATCTCCTTATCAGCGTTAGAACATTTATCAGGAAAAAATACTTCCATTGAACCAGAGAATCCTACGAATTTAAAGATATCCCCTTTCTGTTTTGTCCCTTCTTCCAAATAGTGTAGGAAATTGTTTCCCGAAGTAATTCATATTAAAGCCTCTATCTGTACTTTGATAAACATTCCAAAGGAATTTCCTCAAGATATCCTTTAGATCTCGTTGCTTTATAATCTGGACTAACATTTAAAATCACAGACCTGAGCTAATGAAAGTCTGTCTTGCCCCAGATAAGTAAGGCAGACATTTCCACTCCCTTAGCTAGCAAGGGTCCTCATTTTAGGCATACAGAATATTAACATGTTGGGCTTCCTGGTTTGAATGTTCTTCTCATATCTTCTTCAGAGAAACAAAGAATAGTATAGTTGCTCCATCCAATTAGAAAATGGTCCTGAATATTATGTTGGAAAGACGAGCTGTGCTTACTGACTAGTTCAAAAGACGTTTATTTAGCATCCTTCATGTATCGGGCACCGCATTGACAATAGTAGGCACCAACTCTCATGGGGCTGTGAGAATTCTTATGTTACCCTGGAAGGAGTATGGACTGGAGAGTGGTCTTTCATCTGCATTCTCTTCTGTACTTCTCTGGAATTCATCTCCCTCTGGTGCCCTTGATTTAGTTCAAGACCTTGCCGTTTTTTTTCACTGTTAACCCAGGAGGAAGCTCATACTCCATAGAATGGCATCCTTGGCTCTTCCTTTTGTGACCACTGCCTGGCTACCTCACTGTCTTTCTTGCTTTTCCCAGCACCAATTTCTGCCGTCCCTGACACTTTTGACTTCTGAAGGACAGACACATAGTTCTTCGGGCCTGAGCCTTGCACCACCATTCTATTAGCCTGGGACCCTCCTCTACCTTTACAGGCGACTTCCTTCCCTGGCCATGATCTCCAGGCAGGATTGGATATGTCTTTCCTGGGGCCATTTGTCACTCTAGAGTTGGAGGTCTTTCTTAGAGAACCTGTCATTAGCAAGCCAGCAGTGTCTAGACCCCTTCAGTATTTATTGAGCTGAATTCTCTTTTCTGTCTTTGACAAACAAGGAAACAAAAAGGTGTCTCCAGCAAGGTTGGCAAAGAGTAAGGTGAAATTAGTGGAAATAAGTAAGGCATAAAACACACACTCACACTCAACACCCAGCCGCCTACCTTACCCCGTAAAATAGTTAAAGCAAACTTACAATTCTCTATCCTGGAGAAAGTTTCACTTTAGGGTTAGCATTATATGGAGGGCACATCAGTGTCCATACACTAACTGTGACCTAGAAAAGCACTTACCCCAGGGCTACTTCCTGAATTTCAGTCAGCCTTACAGATTTAAATTTCACAGTGATTTATTTCTTAGGTTTCTAACAGGTATGCTTCCTAAAATACTAATTTTCTAAAGGTGATAACCCCTCAGTAATAATAAATTTATCTTATCCCTTTCTGACTATAAGATGAAGCAAAAGATAACAGAAGGGCACAGAGGCCTGAAAGGGATGAATAGCAACAGGAGAAAAAGGTGAAGCAAGAGGGGAAAAGACAGCTTCATGCCTTTTTCCTGGAGTTGCCACCTGACTGAGATGTGCTTTATATTTGTCTCCAAATAGACTTGGCATTAATATCTGCAAAATGATGACTGACTGTTACTAGTGATAGAGAAAAAGAAAAGGAATTGAATTTTCAGGGGGAGTTGGTAACAGAATTGTTAAAATTTACTTGCCAAAAAAAGACTTCTTTGCAGCCCTAAAATAAATTATTTAAATATAAGCTTGATTTTGTTGAAATATACTCATGTGATTAGAGAAAGAAGTCTTGATAGGTGATCTCTAGAATTACCTGATTCTCCAGAAATGAAATGATGGGTAAATTACGTGAAAAAAAGCTTACCTTTGCTATGGATCTCCTTGCTATATCATGGGCCTTGTTACATCTATGAAAATTACCGTGATAAAGTTGATTTTAACTGATTGTTATGCGAACCAGCTGGACAAACTTATTATGGAGGCAGAAATAGGTATAAAAAAGGGATCCCTTTATTCTGATTTGCCAGTCTGCCCTGGAGTTATTTTTCTTAACATGCTTTAATTGAGAATGTGCTAATTATTATGTAAATCATGATAATCTCTAATGTGGAAAAGCAGCATGTACTTTTTGATCTAGAGTGTATTCCATTCCATTTTAACTGCATTTTATGAAGTGTCATGTAAAAATCTGTTAAGTAGCTGATAAACTAAACCATGTAAATGGCTATATCTCTACCTCCCTCAAACTCCTACCCCCAAAAATCAGGGTCAAAACTCAGGATTAATTTTCATGGTGATTTTCAGATTATCCAAATCAGCTTCCACTTCTCTAAAATCCTAAGTGGGATTTGCCTAGGTAACTCCAGATCAAAATGGCCAGGGTTGTCTGGGTCTCTATGGCACCCCACTCCAGTACTTCTGCCTGGAAAATCCCATGGATGGAAGAGCCTGGAAGGCTGCAGTCCATGGGGTCGCTGAGGGTCGGACACAACTAAGCGACTTCACTTTCACTTTTCACTCTCATGCATTGGAGAAGGAAATGGCAACCCACTCCAGTGTTCTTGCCTGGAGAATCCCAGGGACGGGGGAGCCTGGTGGGCTGCTGTCTATGGGGTCACACAGAGTCGGACAGGAATGAAGCGACTTAGCAGCAGTAGCAGCATGAGTCAAGTGTCTCATTTTACCTGCTGTAACACAGGAGTCCTGGCTCATGATCGGAACCTGAACTTGAACTAGNGGAGCCTGGTGGGCTGCTGTCTATGGGGTCACACAGAGTCGGACAGGAATGAAGCGACTTAGCAGCAGTAGCAGCATGAGTCAAGTGTCTCATTTTACCTGCTGTAACACAGGAGTCCTGGCTCATGATCGGAACCTGAACTTGAACTAGAGAATGAAACAGGTTACCTTTGTGGGTACTTCTTTCAAGTTTGTAAAACAAACTTTAGATTTGCAGCCTCTTTCTGAGTGGTTTGGTTCTCAGTCCATTTGCTGCATCTGCCTAGTAATTGTGAGTCAGAACCCTAGCTTAAGAGTTTGGGATTGTTTTAGCGTGCTTAGAGAGTAGAGCATTTGCAATCCCATCTCAGTTTTTCAAAAGAGATTTCCAAGAGAGATGAAATATTTGTGAGCTCAAGGGAAAAAAAATCATAGTAGACCAGAATTCTGCATTTTATTCTATGGGGAACACTTAAACCCCAGTTGGCTTCTAACAGAACTGCTCGGCTTTCTTCAGCCAGCAGTCCAGGCTGAAATAACAGTCTGTTGTCAATTCCAGTGAGACACAATGAGGCCTGTGCTTTTTCATGCCTGCTTAACGCCCTTTACCACAAGGAAGACTTTCAGACGGAGAAAACCAGGAAGAGTGAAAAGTGGAGTTATTTCAGTAGAAATGACTGGCCACCAATAACAGTGTTCACATTAGGGTTTGGAACTGCTTCTGTATTAAGGTTCAGGCCTTGGTAACTTTTCTCCTAATCAATTTAAGAGCAAATACAGTAAGACAAAACATGAACTTGTCAGCCTCCCTAGTGCAAGCAGAATTCTCATTCTGGAATCGTCAGAGTGGGAGTGGGCTGCTTCTTACCATGTTTTCACTTGGTCGGAGGCCAGCAGTCGCTGGTTCGCTCCTAATTAGAACTCATTCTTATTGCCTCTCAATACAAAGAGCATTTCTTTGAGTTGTGAAGTACTGTGACTTACAAGAATGAGGCCCCTATGGTATTTCGAATACGAATTTACAAAGGAGACTTCCATTTATCTGAAATAAAACCTGGTTTTATTTTTTGCAACTTTGGATTTTTCTCTATGTTTCTTTTAGGCATTTGTTCGCTGGTGACTGACTCTACAGTTTCTCTGTTTCCAGACTGAGAGTTAAATACCTGCATATGGGTTCTCAATAATCAATCACTTAGATAACCGCTATGAGTAAGATCACTTGTGATATCCTGGCTGTGCTGGATTAAATGTTTAAAGAGGACTTTGGCGGCACAGATTAGTATATCCTTCTATCTTGCATAATGTATTTTCAAAATATTTTAAGATTATGTTTGTTTGCTCCAGGGGAAGATTTTCTTTATGTAAAATTATTTAACCACCTTTTTCTTACTTTATCTTTCTATGCTTTGCCTACTTTTCTATAAGAAATAAAGAATGGGGATGGGAGGACGGCACTGACAGCTAAATCACATAGTATTTTTGATAAATTTTGCTTTCAATAGACAGAGCCCTTGGGCTTCTTCTCTGCTTTCTCCTCCTCGGGAAGAAAAATCAGTATAACAAACATGTTTTATTCCTTCTCCATTATGATGCTATACAGAATAGTACAGGGATNACTGACAGCTAAATCACATAGTATTTTTGATAAATTTTGCTTTCAATAGACAGAGCCCTTGGGCTTCTTCTCTGCTTTCTCCTCCTCGGGAAGAAAAATCAGTATAACAAACATGTTTTATTCCTTCTCCATTATGATGCTATACAGAATAGTACAGGGATTATTTTAATGTTATGATATACGATACAATATGTGATGATGAACTGCTGTGTATACGTGCACTTTAAGTTTTGGATCATCCCGGCTCACTGCTGCCCATGACAACTCAGGTTTGGTATGGTAACCTTGGTCCTGGTCTCTGACTTAGCGTCCGAGGTGCCCACCCTCAAGCATCTCACTCAGCCTTGCCCATNATGAACTGCTGTGTATACGTGCACTTTAAGTTTTGGATCATCCCGGCTCACTGCTGCCCATGACAACTCAGGTTTGGTATGGTAACCTTGGTCCTGGTCTCTGACTTAGCGTCCGAGGTGCCCACCCTCAAGCATCTCACTCAGCCTTGCCCATGTGCCTCGTTTCAGGAGTCCACTGTGACAGCGTGTGTGCTGAGGGGCGCTGGGGCCCCAACTGCTCCCTTCCCTGCTACTGTAAAAACGGGGCTTCCTGCTCCCCCGACGACGGCATCTGTGAGTGTGCGCCAGGGTTCCGAGGCACCACTTGTCAGAGAAGTAAGTGTCTCGTTAGCCAGCACTTCGCATCTTCCCTTCTCAGATCGCCGTGTGCAAAGTTATTATCTCTCAGTTCATAGAGATGATCTGTTGCAGTCGAGGGCAGAGGAGTGGCGTAGGTGATCCTGTCCTTTACAGAGCTGTCCTTGCTCCATAGCCCTGCCCCAAAGGCTTCATTTTTTCCACCCTTCAGGGCGAACCTGACAGATGGGGCTCTAAGCCACTTCTTCTCAGTAATGCTTTCATTGCCTCATTGGCACCATCGTCAGTTTCTTGATCCTGCCTTAAACCTTGCAAATGGTGTTCCAGAAATCCATTGACCTGTAACTATTTTATTCAGCCATTTTGGCATTGGCCTTACCTCAATTACCAGAAGTCAACATCAGCCAAACCTAGCGGCAAATTATACATCCTGCTAGTAGTTCTGAAAGCCAGTGCTCTGGGGAAAAAGGATTGCAGAGTTAAAAATGGGGACTGATGACATGGGTCAATAGAATTTTTGAGTTAGAGAGTATGAATCCATAAGATATCCCTCAGTCTTTTAGTAAATGTAATAAAAAATGAATATATGACTGATTATAAGATACATTATTCTATTTTTTAATTATTAGTTTTTGTACTAAGAATTCTATGCTGTCTTTCTATACTTAAATCCAAATAATGTCTTGTGAAGAACCTAATTATGAAGCATTTTGCTTTTTCACTTTTCAATTACAATCATTAACATGAACCATTTTGAGGAGGGACAATCTTTTAATTCTGACTATAGATCTATTTATTGCCAGTAATGACTCTTAAAGAATAAAGGATTAACATGTGAGTATTTATTGGGGCCTTGTTAGTATTTAGAATTTTCTTTCTCTCATTTATTTGCTCAATGAAAATTCTCCAGGCCCTTGCTCTATGCCAAGCTTCAAGCTAATTGGGGCTATAAATGGGAAAATAAAGAGAACTAAGACATTTGCTTGCCCTCAAGCAATTCAGTTTGCTAGCTTCTTTTCATGGAGAAGGCGATGGCACCCCACTCCAGTACTCTTGCCTGGAAAATCCCATGGTCGGAGGAGCCCGGTAGGTTGCAATCCATGGAGTCACGAAGAGTCAGACATGATCGAGCAACTTCACTTTCACTCTTCACTTTCATGCATTGGAGAAGGAAATGGCAACCCACTCCAGTGTTCTTGCCTGGAGAATCCCAGGGACGGGGGAGCCTGGTGGGCTGCTGTCTATGGGGTCACACAGAGTCGGACAGGAATGAAGCGACTTAGCAGCAGTAGCAGCATGAGTCAAGTGTCTCATTTTACCTGCTGTAACACAGGAGTCCTGGCTCATGATCGGAACCTGAACTTGAACTAGAGAATGAAACAGGTTACCTTTGTGGGTACTTCTTTCAAGTTTGTAAAACAAACTTTAGATTTGCAGCCTCTTTCTGAGTGGTTTGGTTCTCAGTCCATTTGCTGCATCTGCCTAGTAATTGTGAGTCAGAACCCTAGCTTAAGAGTTTGGGATTGTTTTAGCGTGCTTAGAGAGTAGAGCATTTGCAATCCCATCTCAGTTTTTCAAAAGAGATTTCCAAGAGAGATGAAATATTTGTGAGCTCAAGGGAAAAAAAATCATAGTAGACCAGAATTCTGCATTTTATTCTATGGGGAACACTTAAACCCCAGTTGGCTTCTAACAGAACTGCTCGGCTTTCTTCAGCCAGCAGTCCAGGCTGAAATAACAGTCTGTTGTCAATTCCAGCGAGACACAATGAGGCCTGTGCTTTTTCATGCCTGCTTAACGCCCTTTACCACAAGGAAGACTTTCAGACGGAGAAAACCAGGAAGAGTGAAAAGTGGAGTTATTTCAGTAGAAATGACTGGCCACCAATAACAGTGTTCACATTAGGGTTTGGAACTGCTTCTGTATTAAGGTTCAGGCCTTGGTAACTTTTCTCCTAATCAATTTAAGAGCAAATACTGTAAGACAAAACATGAACTTGTCAGCCTCCCTAGTGCAAGCAGAATTCTCATTCTGGAATCGTCAGAGTGGGAGTGGGCTGCTTCTTACCATGTTTTCACTTGGTCGGAGGCCAGCAGTCGCTGGTTCGCTCCTAATTAGAACTCATTCTTATTGCCTCTCAATACAAAGAGCATTTCTTTGAGTTGTGAAGTACTGTGACTTACAAGAATGAGGCCCCTATGGTATTTCGAATACGAATTTACAAAGGAGACTTCCATTTATCTGAAATAAAACCTGGTTTTATTTTTTGCAACTTTGGATTTTTCTCTATGTTTCTTTTAGACATTTGTTCGCTGGTGACTGACTCTACAGTTTCTCTGTTTCCAGACTGAGAGTTAAATACCTGCATATGGGTTCTCAATAATCAATCACTTAGATAACCGCTATGAGTAAGATCACTTGTGATATCCTGGCTGTGCTGGATTAAATGTTTAAAGAGGACTTTGGCGGCACAGATTAGTATATCCTTCTATCTTGCATAATGTATTTTCAAAATATTTTAAGATTATGTTTGTTTGCTCCAGGGGAAGATTTTCTTTATGTAAAATTATTTAACCACCTTTTTCTTACTTTATCTTTCTATGCTTTGCCTACTTTTCTATAAGAAATAAAGAATGGGGATGGGAGGACGGCACTGACAGCTAAATCACATAGTATTTTTGATAAATTTTGCTTTCAATAGACAGAGCCCTTGGGCTTCTTTGCTTTCTCTTCCTCGGGAAGAAAAATCAGTATAACAAAGATGTTTTATTCCTTCTCCATTATGATGCTATAGAGAATAGTACAGGGATTATTTTAATGTTATGATATATGATACAATATGTGATGATGAACTGCTGTGTATACGTGCACTTTAAGTTTTGGATCGTCCCGGCTCACTGCTGCCCATGACAACTCAGGTTTGGTATGGTGACCTTGGTCCTGGTCTCTGACTTAGCGTCCGAGGTGCCCACCCTCAAGCATCTCACTCAGCCTTGCCCGTGTGCCTCGTTTCAGGANTGATACAATATGTGATGATGAACTGCTGTGTATACGTGCACTTTAAGTTTTGGATCGTCCCGGCTCACTGCTGCCCATGACAACTCAGGTTTGGTATGGTGACCTTGGTCCTGGTCTCTGACTTAGCGTCCGAGGTGCCCACCCTCAAGCATCTCACTCAGCCTTGCCCATGTGCCTCGTTTCAGGAGTCCACTGTGACAGCGTGTGTGCTGAGGGGCGCTGGGGCCCCAACTGCTCCCTTCCCTGCTACTGTAAAAACGGGGCTTCCTGCTCCCCTGACGACGGCATCTGTGAGTGTGCGCCAGGGTTCCGAGGCACCACTTGTCAGAGAAGTAAGTGTCTCATTAGCCAGCACTTCGCATCTTCCCTTCTCAGATCACCGTGTGCAAAGTTATTATCTCTCAGTTCATAGAGATGATCTGTTGCAGTCGAGGGCAGAGGAGTGGCAATCCACTAGGACAGGAAATGTCTCGACAGGAACGAGGTATCGGGACGGGGTTTCCGAAGTAAAAAAGGTCCCTTCAGGATGAACCTGACAGATGGGGCTCTAAGCCACTTCTTCTCAGTAATGCTTTCATTGCCTCATTGGCACCATCGTCAGTTTCTTGATCCTGCCTTAAACCTTGCAAATGGTGTTCCAGAAATCCATTGACCTGTAACTATTTTATTCAGCCATTTTGGCATTGGCCTTACCTCAATTACCAGAAGTCAACATCAGCCAAACCTAGCGGCAAATTATACATCCTGCTAGTAGTTCTGAAAGCCAGTGCTCTGGGGAAAAAGGATTGCAGAGTTAAAAATGGGGACTGATGACATGGGTCAATAGAATTTTTGAGTTAGAGAGTATGAATCCATAAGATATCCCTCAGTCTTTTAGTAAATGTAATAAAAAATGAATATATGACTGATTATAAGATACATTATTCTATTTTTTAATTATTAGTTTTTGTACTAAGAATTCTATGCTGTCTTTCTATACTTAAATCCAAATAATGTCTTGTGAAGAACCTAATTATGAAGCATTTTGCTTTTTCACTTTTCAATTACAATCATTAACATGAACCATTTTGAGGAGGGACAATCTTTTAATTCTGACTATAGATCTATTTATTGCCAGTAATGACTCTTAAAGAATAAAGGATTAACATGTGAGTATTTATTTGGGCCTTGTTAGTATTTAGAATTTTCTTTCTCTCATTTATTTGCTCAATGAAAATTCTCCAGGCCCTTGCTCTATGCCAAGCTTCAAGCTAATTGGGGCTATAAATGGGAAAATAAAGAGAACTAAGACATTTGCTTGCCCTCAAGCAATTCAGTTTGCTAGCTTCTTTTCATGGAGAAGGCGATGGCACCCCACTCCAGTACTCTTGCCTGGAAAATCCCATGGTCGGAGGAGCCCGGTAGGTTGCAATCCATGGAGTCACGAAGAGTCAGACATGATCGAGCAACTTCACTTTCACTCTTCACTTTCATGCATTGGAGAAGGAAATGGCAACCCACTCCAGTGTTCTTGCCTGGAGAATCTCAGGGGCGGGGGAGCCTGATGGGCTGCCGTCTGTGGGGTTGCACAGAGTCGGACACGACTGAAGCGACTTAGCAGCGGCAGTAGTTTCTTTTCATTATTAAAAACTGCTCTTATTCCTTTTGTCATTGATTTATACTTGGAAAATTCTCAGTATCACTAAAAATAAATTTTTTTATCCCAAACTTGAACCAGATCCTTATGTGGAATATGGGAGAAACATGTCTCAGGGAAGATAACTATTTCCTTTCTGTTTTCAGTCTGCTCCCCTGGTTTTTATGGGCATCGCTGCAGCCAGACGTGCCCACAGTGTGTGCACAGCAGTGGGCCCTGCCACCACATCACAGGCCTGTGTGACTGCTTGCCTGGCTTCACAGGCGCCCTCTGCAATGAAGGTAGGGTGCACAGATTTTGGCAGAAATATGTGGTGGTGAGCACACCCCATGCAGTCTGTCCTCAGGCCTCCCAAAGGACACATTTGCCGCTAGCAGCGGCTCCTGGTATGCTGTGTCTGCAGCTTCTGTAAATATGGCTTTGAGTTTTGGGAAAGCTGGCTTGCCAGTCCAGCACAATCTCTTTGTTCTTTGAGTGGTGCTACTCTTCAGTTTTAATTGGAAACAGCCTTCCATGAAAAATCAGCATGAGGAAGGATTTTGATTCCCTGGGCGAGAAGCCAGCGGAGATTTCTAAAAGTGTGGTGATGTCTCCTGGTTTGTGATGCCTTAATGAGGGTCTTTGGCTTCAGATGCTTGCAAAAATGAGCCCATTTAGGATGAGGGATGCTCTTGAGTGGAAGCACCTTATCAGAGGGACAGCTGGGTTGATGACCTTTAAAGTCGTTTACCTATCCTAAGAGTCTAGGCTTCTGTGAGATGAGATGTAATTATGAGTTTCTGACCTATAATTTATTCACAGTGTGTCCCAGTGGCAGATTTGGGAAAAACTGTGCAGGAATTTGTACCTGTACCAACAATGGAACCTGTAACCCCATTGACCGATCTTGTCAGTGTTACCCAGGGTGGATCGGCAGTGACTGCTCTCAACGTAAGTCTTGTTTGGGAACAACTGGTCAGCCATGTATTTCCATTTGTTTTCAGTTTCTTTAGGATCAAAATATGAGTATTTAAATAATCAAGAAATAATATATGAATAGTTAGAAGATTTTTNCGATCTTGTCAGTGTTACCCAGGGTGGATCGGCAGTGACTGCTCTCAACGTAAGTCTTGTTTGGGAACAACTGGTCAGCCATGTATTTCCATTTGTTTTCAGTTTCTTTAGGATCAAAATATGAGTATTTAAATAATCAAGAAATAATATATGAATAGTTAGAAGATTTTTTAAAAAATTTTTAAGTAGCTTTTCCCCCCTCATTAAGAGTTCAATGCAATGATCCTGTATTGAAATCTTTTTAGCATTATTTTATTATTTTTTAAATACATTTATTTATTTTAATTAGAGGCTGCTTACTGTATTTAAATCTAACTCATGCTTCGGAAAGAACCTAAACAGCTAGCACCTTGCTTATTCACTAAAATGCTTTTCCTTTGCAAAATGAGGGTCTTGTACTCAGAAGCCATTCGAAGCTTCATTCCAGATTTCAAGTGTCATATTGTTTTCCCTTTGCTCTTGGGCAAAAACGGTACACACAATTATGGGATAAATTTTTTTCTTTTTTTAAATGACTTCACATTTATTTATATTATCTTTTGGGGGCCATGTTCCCTACTGGATAACCATATAGAAATTGTAAGTGTCCCTTCTTTCAAGTAGTTATGTTCTTGAAGCGTTGGTATGAATATAAAGCAAATCATTTTACCCCATAATCTTACTTTATCTGAGGTTCTCATTGCTCTTTGATAGGCGATGGCCCCTAATAATTTAGTTTGATTATGTTCTGCTTCTTCCAGTTAAGAGTTTTTATAGTAAATCTGTTCTCACATGAAAATAGGAGCCTTCATGTCTAAAACAAGCCTCTAGGGACAACTCTAGAGTGGAGTCACAAGTGCAGGTTTAGAGATCACAGACAAGAATTATGTGACCTTGAGTACTTATCTCAAGTCACACCATTCTGCCTGTCTAATCTCTACTCACATGTCCTCTCCTCAGAGATACCGTCCATAGAGGAATAGCTCCCATCACTCTTGTCCCCATTTCCCCATTTTATTTTTTCTTGTAGTCCTTACTGCCCTTATGTTTTTGGCTGACTGGCTGGGTGACTAGCTGGCTAGGTGGCTGGCTGATTGGTTTGCCTGCCTCCCCTACAAAATGTCAGCTTTCAGAAGGTGCTGTGGACCTTGCCTTGTTATCTGCCATCTGCCCTGGACCCAGCACAGTGCTGGGCGTATCTAGGTGCTCAGCGTGGGTTGGTTAAAGATCTAACTCGTATGTAAACTTGGGATGATGTTTGCTCTGCCCACCTCGGTCTGTAGCATGTGAATGAATATCATATCATAATGATGGCCACTGTTGGCGTCAGCATCGCCATCTGCGTTTGAGCCCTGTGTGGACACGGTCGTTCTCAGTCCTGATGCTCACTGCTGACCCGTCCACTGAAGGAGCTGTGTTAGGTGGGTGGGATCCTCTCTGTGGGGTGCTGGCCTAGGGACTCGCACTGAACTCTCCACGCTGTGCTGTGCTTTCAGCCTGTCCCCCGGCGCACTGGGGCCCGAACTGCATCCACACATGCAACTGCCACAACGGGGCCTTCTGCAGCGCCTACGATGGGGAATGCAAATGTACTCCAGGCTGGACGGGGCTCTACTGCACTCAGAGTAAGCGGCACGCCTTCCGAGGCTCACCGAAAGTTGGGGGTGGCACTCCTGGGCACATGGCCCTACCCTGCACATGGATGAGCTGAGCTCGTCGGGGCTCCTGCTATTGGAGGGCGTCTTCACCTAGTGACCTCTAGATGTCTGAATTCCTCTGGGGGGTTAAGAGCTGCCATGTTCCAGGCTTGCTGTCCCCGTGTCATATCAGGACACTGAGGTGGAACAGTGCTGTGACAGCCTGCAGCTTCTCTCTCTTCTCTCCTTTCACCAGGCCCTATGTATATGGCTCAGTTGTTCTGGTAGCACAAATATTAAGGTAAGTGACAGTTACTGGAAATGCAGTGAAGACAGCAAGCCTCACTGCCTGACCTAATGTGTGCTCTGGGAGAAGACCGATTCAGAGGTTCTAGAATTTTAGTGAGCTTCAGAGTCAGCCGGCTGACTGGACTAGCACAGCTGCTGGCCCTGCTCCCAGAGTGTCTGATTCAGTTGGTCTGGGTGGGACCTGAGAATTCACACTGCTAACACCCTTCCAGGGGGTGATATCAGTCAGGGATCATCCCACTCATTCTTTCTTCCATTTTATATCCCATAATGTCCTCACCATCTCTTCTTCTAGGAGACTGTTAGCATTATGGGGTATAATGCACAAAGGAATTCACAGCTCAGCACTGTGGGGGGAAAAAAAAAGTGATCTCTGCCCTTTTGTCTGCAATGCAATAAAGGAGGCAAGACGAGANACTGTTAGCATTATGGGGTATAATGCACAAAGGAATTCACAGCTCAGCACTGTGGGGGGAAAAAAAAAGACTGATCTCTGCCCTTTTGTCTGCAATGCAATAAAGGAGGCAAGACGAGAGCCTGCATCATGGTGATCATTGATAACAATATATAATTTCAAATAACGAGAATGAGCTAAGGAAGGAAGATGGATCAGAAGTTAAGCAATTCTTATTTAATACTAATTAGAGAACACAATTAGAGAATACGTTGAACATGTCTTTGGGAAGTTTCTAGAAGGAGATGTAGACCTTGAGCTGTGATGGTGTCTCAAGCATATTCTGCCAAGATTGTATATATAGAAAGTTTTTCAGCTCTTCAGGGAAAAGTACTTAAAACTCACTCTGTGTGATTCTAAAATTGGGACCTGCTTCAATCAGAGGGCCTTTAAAAGTAGCACAACTCAGTTGGAGGCACATGGTCTGGAGTCAGACCTCCCTGTGTTTGTATGGTGGCCCTGCCATTTGCTGGCTGTGTCACGTGGACGCGATTCCCTTCGATAGAGGGAGAGTATCCCTGTGTTTCTGGGCTACTGTAAAGATTTCATGAGAAGATGTAGGAAAAGAATCTGGCACAGAGTAGGTGCTAAATAGATATGTAGCAATGATGTCGCTTGCTGGCATCCTCACTCTGCCTCTGTTTCTTGAAACACGAACTTTCATTAAAACCACTGTAAGAAGAACCACAAGTGATNTGTAAAGATTTCATGAGAAGATGTAGGAAAAGAATCTGGCACAGAGTAGGTGCTAAATAGATATGTAGCAATGATGTCGCTTGCTGGCATCCTCACTCTGCCTCTGTTTCTTGAAACACGAACTTTCATTAAAACCACTGTAAGAAGAACCACAAGTGATGCTTGGAAACAGCCTGCGTTAAAGCTTTCATGACGGCGAGCTCTCCTGCAGTGCCACTCTGGCCCAGAAAGCCTGGAGGGCTTGAGCATGTCCTCAGCCCAGTGGTCTTTGTCTTGAAATTGTACAGCAGCAAGAAGGCTCATTGCTTTTTAACAATGCACCCATGAAGTACAGTTGTTGTTGTTTTTGTTTTTTTTTTTAAGTTCAGAATTCTACTATACATCTTTGTGGAAGAAGATGCTATTATCTAAATTAGTAACAGATACAGAAGACAGGCCTAGTAGCAGACCTGGAGACATTCTATATTGTAAGTAGAAGCATGTAGGCAATTTTAGCATAAAGTACTCAGTTCAATTCATGGAANTGAGTGATTGTCCTCTGGACCCATCCAGCTCATCACCAGGCCTCTTCCAGAGTGCTCTGAAATCCCAAACATTTCTCCCTTTCAGCTGTGCTCGAGTTATATTTTCGATCTCCATTGTCTAATTCCAGCTCTCTATTAGAAGAAAGCCAAGCTAATTAAATTATTCAGTTGTAATTAAATTAATGCAGCTAGATTTTAATTATAGTACCTCATAGTTAAATAGAATTTCATATTCTCCAGAGACTTTGATATTTATCATACCATTTGTTCTCACTCCCATTCAGGGAGGGAGCAAAATTGATCATATTATCTTCATGCTTATATTATAGCTAAGAAAACTGCTAAGAATGACTCATACATGATTATACAATGTTTGATGGGAAAGCTCATAAATTGGGTTTTTTTTTCAGTTCAAAATTCCATGTATGTAAATCCAAGGGAGGCCTAATTGGCACAGAGCAACAACTTAAAATGAAGAAGTAAGGCGATGGAGGGAATGGTTAGGGCTGAGGGGCACCTACTCCTGCTGCCTCTAAGTCCCACCAGGTCAGAAGCGGTCCCCTCTGTCCCTTGGTGCATCCTCATGTAAGGACCAGTCCTTGATACTCTCCACGGACCTGCTTTCCCTAGATGGGTAACACTGCACTGCGCCATATTGTATTTTCTTTTTAAAATCTTTTTGTTGTTTATATTTTTAACAGTCCAAAAATAATCAGCTGTTTGTGAATCTGAAAAATGTGAATCCTGGGAAGAGAGGCCCTGTGGTAGATTACACAGGCACACTGCCTGCAGACTGGAAACATGGCGGCTACCTCAACGAGCTCGGCAAGTTCCCCATCCCCCAACCTCCGCCAGCATCTTTATCTTTTAGTCACTTCAAACACTCAGAGATCCACGACGGTGCCAAAGCAACTATTGAAAATGTGCACAGAAAAAGAGAGACATAGCGTTACACCTAATCCCTGTGTGGGGCTTTTACTGTCCCAGGTGCTTTATTTATTCAGCACGTATTGAGTTCTTACTGTGAACCAGGAGTCAGTAAAGAGACAAGGATCACTGCCTGCTTGTGGCTTACACTCCACCTTTCCATATATCAACTAAATTCTCACAAGTACTGCTGTAGGTACCATGCTTAGCATCATCATCTCCCTGCTCCCGTTGTGACACTGAGTCATAACGAGGTTAAGTCAGTTGTGGAAGTCCTCAAAGCCTAGGATATGGTAGAGCTGGGATCTGAACCCTGTCAGCTTGGTTCCTGCATGTGTGCTTCTCTTTGCTCTCTGCTACACAGGTATGATCCCTGGGTTGGGAATATCCCCTGGAGGAGAGCATGGCAACCCACTCCAGTGTTCCTGCTGGAAAATCCCATGGACAGAGGAGCCTGCTGGGCTACAGTCCATAGGGTTGCAAAGAGTCAGACGCTACTGAAGCGACTTAGTGCACATATAAAAATGAGGTACCCTTTTTTGAGGCCCTTTCCTCTTTTAGGTGAGAAAATGGAGATTTCATTGGGAATATAGTGAGTCAGAGGTTCACAAACATCTGGGAATCAGAACACTTTCATATAGTACCTATGGCTGATTCATGTTGATGTATAGTAAAAACCACCACAATGTTGTAATTAGCCTCCAATTAAAATAAATAAGTTAATTTAAAAAAAGGTAATCAAGGATCCCCAAGAGCCCCTACTAACATGGATTATATTTATTGATATTTGCCATAGTAGAGATAAAATCTGAGGGCTATTTATTAATTTATTGATTATAACAAGTCTTATTTCCTGATAATATAAAATGCATTTTTGTGAAAAATGACTACTCTTTTCAAAATGAAACAACAAAAAACTTACTGAGAAGAATGGCCACTGTTTTACACTTTTATGACATCTGGCTTAATAGAGGTCAGCTGAATTTTCCTAGCTGCTCTGCATCCGACCAAGGGTGATGTCACACTTGGTGTGGCTCCTGGGAAAGTCCACTGTCCACCTGAGAGAGGATAAGAGTGGAAAGGACAAACAGTGTTGTACTAGGACAAGAACTGTTTTAACGTCAGGGCCCTCCTGCAGAGGGCCTGGGGTGACTCCACTTAAATAGCTGCTATGACTCCCCACTGAGCATGTGGTATATTCTTATTCTCAGGGAGGAGCTCCACATAGTAACTAACATGGGTGCAATGTCTTATGGTCACTTTCCTATGTATTGAAAGCAAACCCTTTCATATGTATTTATTTAATGATAAGGTTGGAAGGAAGTCCCATTAATTTGAAATTTCAGATAAGAAACAACTCTCTGATCCTTCTATGAACACCTTAGATGTCAATTCATCTAAGCCACTTGCAGGAACCATGTGTGGGCTCTGGAATCCCCTATTACTATGGCAATAGAAAATAAGTTCAAATTCTTAGCTTTTATCTGAATTCTTTACTAACATTATCAGTAGGATATGTATGTCTACACACTTACAGTAAAATTATGTATATACCAGACTTACATTATAGTTATTGGTGAAATCATTTAAGTTTAGGAAGGTTAATAATCTAGCTCAAAGAAGTACATGAATTGTGTGTGTTATGTGTGTTAGTCACTCAGTCACGTCCAACTCTTTGTGACTCCATGGACTGTAGCCCACCAGGCTCCTTTGTCTGTGAGATTCTCCAGGCAAGACTACTGGAGTGGGTTGCCATCTCCTTCTCCAAAAAGGGTGATGAAAGTGTGTAAAATCAAGATGATAACTGTACTTAGTAAAATACCACCCAGCACTAATGAGGGAAAAGTTCTCTCATTCCATCTCCACTTAATGGAGTTTGTCCTGATTCCAGAGTACATAGTCACTGTAATGGTCACATATAAATTTCTCTGCTTTCTGTCTCAGTGAGACCCAAGGGACTGATTATTAGGAACATAAAATCTTCATTGGAAATTCTGGATCTCCTTGGTTTGTTCCCATCCAAAAGTAATTCTGCATTTAGTATCCCTGTGAAGTTGTGGCATAGAAAAAGTCATCTCTTAGGAAGAACAGATTATTGCTCATTATGGATAATGAAGTGTGCAGTGTTTTAAATGATGGAAAAATTGTGATGCTGTCTGAAAGAGCCCAGAATTTGACGCAAAGGCCCTGAACCAATTCCTGGTTCTGTGGTACAACACTTGCACTCACCCCCTCAAGACTGACTTGTTCATTTGTAAAATAGAGATCCAGTCCCATCACTTCAGGACAAATGGAAGGGGTGAAAATGGAAACAGTGACAGATTTTCTTTTCTTGGGCTCCCAAATCACTGCAAGTTGTCTCGGTAGTCATGAACTTAAAAGACCCTTGCTCCCTAGAAGAAAAGCTATGACAAACCTAGACAGAGTATTAAAAAGCAGAGATATTCCTTTACTGATCAAGGTCTGTGTAGTTAAAGCTATGGTTTTTCTAGCAGTCATGTACATATGTGAAAGTTGGACCATAAAGAAGGCTGAGTGCTGAAGAGCTGATGCTTTTGAATTGTGCTGGAGAAGACTCTTGAGAGTCCCTCAGGCCACGAGGAGATCCAACCAGTCAATCCTAAAGGAAATCAACCCTGAATATTCATTGGAAGGACTGTTGCTGAAGCTAAAGCTCTAATACTTTGGCTACCTGATGCAAAGAGCTGACTCACTGGAAAAGACCCTGATATTAGGAAAAATTGAAGGCAGAAGGAGAAGGGGGTAGCAGAGGTTAAGATGATTGGATAGGTTCACCGACTCAATGGATGTGAATTTAAGCAANGTTGCCATCTCCTTCTCCAGAAAGGGTGATGAAAGTGTGTAAAATCAAGATGATAACTGTACTTAGTAAAATACCACCCAGCACTAATGAGGGAAAAGTTCTCTCATTCCATCTCCACTTAATGGAGTTTGTCCTGATTCCAGAGTACATAGTCACTGTAATGGTCACATATAAATTTCTCTGCTTTCTGTCTCAGTGAGACCCAAGGGACTGATTATTAGGAACATAAAATCTTCATTGGAAATTCTGGATCTCCTTGGTTTGTTCCCATCCAAAAGTAATTCTGCATTTAGTATCCCTGTGAAGTTGTGGCATAGAAAAAGTCATCTCTTAGGAAGAACAGATTATTGCTCATTATGGATAATGAAGTGTGCAGTGTTTTAAATGATGGAAAAATTGTGATGCTGTCTGAAAGAGCCCAGAATTTGACGCAAAGGCCCTGAACCAATTCCTGGTTCTGTGGTACAACACTTGCACTCACCCCCTCAAGACTGACTTGTTCATTTGTAAAATAGAGATCCAGTCCCATCACTTCAGGACAAATGGAAGGGGTGAAAATGGAAACAGTGACAGATTTTCTTTTCTTGGGCTCCCAAATCACTGCAAGTTGTCTCGGTAGTCATGAACTTAAAAGACCCTTGCTCCCTAGAAGAAAAGCTATGACAAACCTAGACAGAGTATTAAAAAGCAGAGATATTCCTTTACTGATCAAGGTCTGTGTAGTTAAAGCTATGGTTTTTCTAGCAGTCATGTACATATGTGAAAGTTGGACCATAAAGAAGGCTGAGTGCTGAAGAGCTGATGCTTTTGAATTGTGCTGGAGAAGACTCTTGAGAGTCCCTCAGGCCACGAGGAGATCCAACCAGTCAATCCTAAAGGAAATCAACCCTGAATATTCATTGGAAGGACTGTTGCTGAAGCTAAAGCTCTAATACTTTGGCTACCTGATGCAAAGAGCTGACTCACTGGAAAAGACCCTGATATTAGGAAAAATTGAAGGCAGAAGGAGAAGGGGGTAGCAGAGGTTAAGATGATTGGATAGGTTCACCGACTCAATGGATGTGAATTTAAGCAAACTCCAGGAGATGTTGGAGGGCAGAGTAGGCTGGCATGCTGCAGTCCATGGAGTTGCAAAAAGTCCGACACAACTGAACAACAAAAACACAAAAAAATAGAGATAAGGATCATGTTCTGGCTTATTGTATGAAGTAGATTAATCTGAGCATTTGAAAACACCTCTTCAGAGACTGAGACAGATGGGAGTTTATGAGAAAGCCCACTTGCTCCTTTGTTAAAACTGTGCTCTGATCAGGCAGGGCAGAAGAGAGGGACTCTGCCAAGCATAGCTAATCTCATAGCCCCACTCTTATTCCCTAAGTTGTTATCCTTCCATGTTGCTTTCATCCCTTGGGGAAGGCTAGACCTTGCACAGCTAAGATCAAGATGGACATTTAAAAAGACTTTGCCACAGCTTGGAGGTGGATAAGAGAATTAGGCAAAGGGTAGTATAGACTTCCTTGATTAGGCTGCTCCCAGGCCACAGCCGCTACTTGTCTTTATGGGGTCACTTTAATAAGTCCAGGAATCTGTAAGAGCAGCTTCAGTTCTGATACCAACTACAAATTTGAAGGTCTTCAAGACTGCCCGTGGGATTTACTATAAAGACAGAACTCACTAAAAGCTGTTACACTCATTATTACAGTTTATCACAGCAAAAAGATACAGATTAAAATCACAGGGGCAGAGTCCAAAAAAGTTCACAGGGTGAGACTTCCAGTTGTCCTTTTCCAGTGGAATCACAGAAAGTGCTAACTTTTCCTAGCAACAATGTGTGACTGCCCAGGGTGTCGCCAACCAGCAAAGCTCACTTTAGCATCAGTGTCTAGGGGTTTTAGGGGGGCTTGGTCACAGAGACATGGTTGACTGTCCATCTGGTTGACTTTAGTCTTCAGTCCATCTGGATGGTGAGCTGATACCAAGTGGCTCAACCCCCTCACATAAGTCACTGTTGTTAGACTGTCCAGGCCCCCAAGTAAAAGAAACACTCATATTGGGCAGGACCTTCCAAGGACTTAGAGATCACCTCTCAGGAACCAAGGGCAAGAAGGCCAGATCTCTTTATGGTAAGGCGAATTCTTCACCATGCATCCTTTTATCCTGTCTTCCTGAACAACTTGGTGCCTTTCCCACCATCTGGGAGCTTGCTTGGCTATTCTTCACATACCAGACTCAAGAGAGCGCGCCTGAGAGGTAAACATCCCTGTTTCCTGTCCTCTAACAATTGATAGTAGACACACACTCTCTCCTTCAGGGATCCTCCCTTTTTCTCCACAAATGTGTATCCCCAGGGAATATCACCCTCTGAACTTGAGTTTAATATCACTCTAAGAAATTATGCACAGATGTGCCATGCAGGGAAGTAATTTCCTTACCCTTTTCAGAGTTATTAGAATATTCATCACAAGTTACTACTTTACTTTCTGTTTTTAACCTAAATCCATAACATTCTATTAAAGAATAATTGCAGATACCTTGGATTGCTTACAGATAGACTGCAGCTGAGGGTGTTGTGACACACGAAGTGTTACAGTAATTGGTTGGTGCAGCCACTATGGAAAGCAGTATGGAAGTTCCTTAAAAAACTAAAAATAGAGCTACCATATGGTCTAACAGGGCTTCCCCAGTGGCTCAGTGGCATAGAATCCGCCTGCTGATACAGGAGATGTGGGTTAAATCCCTTTGGTTGGGAAGAATGCCCTGGAGAAGGGCATGGCAACCCACGCCAGTATTCTTACCTGTGAAATCCCATGGACAGAGGAGTCTGATGGTATACAGTCCATGGGGTCACAAAGAGTCAGACATGACTGAAGTAACTGCACGTATGTATGCACATATGATCTAACAGTCCCACTCTTGGACATATATCCAGATAAAACTATAATTCAACAAGATATGTGCACTCCATGTTCATAGTAGCACTGTTCAAATAGTCAAGACATGGAAGAGACTTAAATGTCCCTCGAAAGATGAATGGATGTGGTATGCATGTGTATATACTACCTATGGAATACCACTCAGCCATCAAAAGAATGAAATAATGCATTTTCAGCAACATGGGTGGACCTAGAAATTACCATCCTATATGAAGTAAATCAATCAGATAAAGGCAAATACCATGTGATGTCACTTATACGTGGAATCTTTAAAAATGATACACATGAACTTATTTACAAAACAGAAATATACCCACAGACATAGAAAACAAGTTTATGGTTACCAGAGGGGGAAGACGGTGGGGCAAGGAATAAATTAGGAGTCTGGGATTAGCAGATGTAAACTACTATATGTAGACTGCAGCGCCCTACTCTGTAGGGAAAGGGCAAGTGTTAATCATGCAGTTGTGTCTGATTCTTTGGGACCACAAGGACTGTAGCCTACCAGGCTCCTCTCCATGGAATTCTCCAGGCAAGAATACTGGAGTAGATAGATATCCATCCCCTTTTCCAGGGAATCTTCCCAACCCAGGGATCGAACCTGGGTCTTCTGCACTGCAGGCAGATTCTTGAGGAAACTATATTCAATATCTTACAATAACCTATAATGAAAAAGAATATATGTGTAACTGAATCACTTTGTTCTACCACAAAAACTGACACATCTGGCCCAAGTGATCTGGTGTCAAGTTTTGGAGAATAGCAGCCTTGGTTATTTCCTGCAGTGGGGAGACTGTGGGTGCCCAAATCATCATACTCCAGTGACCTGAGAATATTAGATGGGTTTTCCCTTCCTTTCTTTTTTTTTCTCCCTTTCAGTTCTCACTGGATTTTTTTTTTCTTCCTTTGTCACAGGTGCTTTTGGACTTGACAGAAGTTATATGGGAAAATCCTTGAAAGGTATTGCCTGAATTTGCAGAAGAACTACATTTATCAGAATCACAATTTAATATATTTTTAAATATATTTTTTATATATTTTAATATATTTTTTAATTTTTTAATATATTTTTATATTTTTAAAATATATTTTAAATTTTTAAAATATATTTATAAAAATAATTTGTTAAACCAGCAAAATTGGCACCCCAGAGAAAAGGTAGCATTGTTACTGTGGTGCGTGCATGCGTGCTAAGTTGCTTCAGTCGTGTCTGACTCTTTTGTGATCCCATGGACGACAGCCTGCCAGGCTCCTCTGTCCATGATATTCTCCAGGCGAGAGCACTGGAGTGCGTTACCATTCCCTTCTCCAGGGGATCTTCCTGACCCAGGGATCGAACCTGCGTCTCTTATGTCTTCTGTATTAGCAGGTGGAATCTTTACCACTAGTCCTTCCTGGGAAGGCAGTTAGTGTGGTAAATTACTCCAACAAACCCACAGCCAGGTTTGACTGCCAGCAAGAGTGTGAATGTAAGTGGATCCTATTAGAGCAGAAGTTTTAGAGAACCAAGATCTCAGTTTGCTGGGAAAGCACACATAATTCCCCTCAAAGAAATATGGATTATGGAGAGAGAGAAATATGAAGAAGGAAGAAGCAGGGAAAAGAGGAAGAGGTCAGCCTGGTTACATGCTCACTGAAGACAGCTTTTTGAGAAGAATTTGAAAACCTCAGGTCTTCACGTGCGCAGACCTGAGGTTTTACAAGGAAGCCTTACAGCCCAGGTGCCTTCCTCACCTCACCATCAAAATAGAACCTCCTTGTGCTCCTGGAGGCAGCAACATGTGAGGTCTTGGTCAAAGCCTTTGAGGATTCAGAGACTATTAGTAAAATAGAGTGGAGTTAATTTTATTTGAGTGTGATAATAAAAGGGGCTTTCCTGGTGACTCAGCTGGTAAAGAATCCACCTGCAATGTGGGAGACCTGGGTTTGATCCTTGGGTTGGGAAGATCCCTTGGAGAAGGAAACGATTACCCACTCCAGTATTCTGGCCTGGAGAATTCCATGGACTGTGTAGTCCATAGGGTCACAAAGAGTCAGAAAATGAATTCAAATCCATGATGTTTACACTGATCCTCACCTTAGAAAGGAGCCACAATTCCTTTGTGGATGGGTAATTTTATAGCTGGTTTTCTCCAAAATAAGTGGAGAGTGGATAGTATTCGTTTCCTTGTTAGAAATGATAGAAAACTAGATGCAAAGAAAAAGAAGTAACCTGCCCAAGTCAGTTAATTGCCAAGAAAATAAATGTTGTTGCCTATGAAATAGCATTTGCTTTTCACCCCTCTGTCTCTCTTCACAGACCTGGGGAAGCATTCTGAATATAATTCAAGTAACTGTTCCCTAAGCAGTTCTGAAAACCCATACGCCACTATTAAAGACCCACCTGTCCTTATTCCCAAACACTCAGAGTGTGGTTATGTGGAGATGAAGTCACCAGCACGGAGAGATTCTCCATATGCAGAGATCAATAACTCAGCCTCTGCCAACAAGAATGTCTATGAAGTTGGTAAGTTTTCTTAACCAAAGAAAGAATCTAGTGAATGAGAATATTCTTTTGAAACAATTTTAAAGTCCTTGAGAATACAGTAGTTGCAGTTTATATACATTTTATGGTAAATAATGATCTGTATTTTAAATTCAGCTTGTGTTTATGGTGATCATATTGGTGTCAAATGAACTTTCCAGGAAAAATACTATTTCGAAAAGTCAAAGTAGTTTTTTTCTTACCTCCCTGGTTATCCATCTTTTGTTTTGTAACCATAGTGAATATTTTAGCACGCATGTGGAACAGCATATGTATCATATTAGCTAATATGTTGAGTTAGCCAAAACAAATGGTTCAAGTGGATTAAACAGGTGGTTCCATTTCCAGGTTGCATCCATTATACCAGTATAATGCTTTTAGCAGAATTTTAACATTTTACTTTTAGATTTGTCTCATAGATCAATAATATTCCCAGCTGTGAGTCTGATACAGATTAATAAGAATTCAATTAATATTATTTTGATTGCCCCTTGCACATCCGTTCGAGGAAGCTAAAACATACCAGAGCAATCCTGGGCTAGATAGTAGAGCTTTATATTTTCTTTTTTTTTTTTTTTTTTTTTTTGCTTTATATTTTCTTTTTTCTTTTTCCATCT
>SJYA01001197.1:3443445-3500623 GCA_006410615.1 Neotragus moschatus
AGTAATGTCTCTGCTTTTGAATATGCTATCTAGGTTGGTCATAACTTTTCTTCCAAGCAGTAAGCGTCTTTTAATTTCATGACTGCAATCACTATCTTCAGTGATTATGGAGCCCCAAAAAATAAAGTCTGACACTGTTTCCACTGTTTCCCCATCTGTTTCCCATGAAGTGATGGGACTGGATGCCATGATCTTAATTTTCTGAATGTTGAGCTTTAAGCCAACCTTTTCACTCTCCACTTTCACTTTCATCAAGAGGCTTTTGAGTTCCTCTTCACTTTCTGCCATAAAGGTGGTGTCATCTGCATATCTGAGGTTGTTGATATTTCTCCCAGCAATGTTGATTCCAGCTTGTGCTTCTTCCTGCCCAGCGTTTCTCATGATGTACTCTGCATAGAAGTTAAATAATCAGGGTGACAATATACAGCCTTGACGCACTCCCTTTCCTAGTTGGAACCAGTCTGTTGTTCCATGTCCAGTTCTAACTGTTGCTTCCTGACCTGCATAAAGATTTCTCAAGAGGCAGGTCAGGTGGTCTGGTATTCTCATCTCTTTCAGAACTTTCCACAGTTTATTATGATCCCCACAGTCAAAGGCTTTGGCATAGTCAATAAAGCAGAAATAGATGTTTTTCTGGAACTCTCTTGCTTTTTCCATGATCCAGCAAATGTTGGCAATTTGATCTCTGGTTCCTCTGTCTTTTATAAAACCAGCTTGAACATCAGGGAGTTCACGGTTCATGTACTGCTGAAGCCTGGCTTGGAGAATTTTGAGCATTACTTTCCTAGCATGTGAGATGAGTGCAATTGTGCCGTAGTCTGAGAATTCTTTGGCATTGCCTTTCTTTGGGACTGGAATGAAAGCTGACCTTTTCCAGTCCTGTGGCCACTGCTGAGTTTTCCAGATTTGCTGGCATATTGAGTGTAGCACTTTCACAGCATCATCTTTCAGGATTTGAAAGAGTTCAACTGGAATTCCATTACCTCCACTAGCTTTGTTCGTAGTGTTGCTTTCTAAGGCCCACTTGATGGTGATTTTTATTAAATATGTCTAAATACATGGTTCACAAATTCTCAAAAAGTACAAAACAATGAATGAGAGAAATGTCATGTGTGTGCATGAGGAGCTTATAGACTAATAATTTGCTTCAAAATTAGAATATGGTATGAGAAATGATAAACCAGATTTGTGTTGATGTGGCAAAAAAGAAGTGCCTAATTGCAATCGCTATTTTTTTTTAAGTATAGATCTACAGTATTATATTATTTTCAGATGTAAGACATAGGCATTTGATAGTTTTATAGGTTGTACTCCAAAGTTTTTCCCCAGAAAAGGAAAAGGCTACCTACTTCAGTATTCTTGCCTGGACAATTCTGTGGACAAAGAAGCCAGGCAGTCTACAGTCCATGGGGTCACAAAGAGTAAGACATGATTGAGTGACTAGCACATTTCCAAAGTTATTATAAGATGTATAAAAGACTATATCCCCTGTGCTATACATTATATCTTTGTAACTTATTTCTCTTTAACTGGAGGATAATTTGTAACTTATTTTCTACCTAGTAGCTTGTTCCTCTTAATTCCCTTCTCCTATTTTGTCCTTCCCCCAACCTCTCCCTTTCTGGTAACCACTAGTTCATTTTTGGTATCTGCAAGGCAACAGATATTTTCTTACAAAAGCAGGAGGAGGTGTTGCATGATGGGGCCCCCTTTTCTTTTCTTAATTACCAGAAACATGGAATTCTATTGTGCCTGAAACAGATTCTCATGAACAAAGGAAGTAAAAGAAAACAAAAACCAAAGAGTAACTGTTTCTAAACAGAAGATACCATTCTCACTGGAGAAAGACTCATCCTTCAATACCGTCCTCTCTGATTATTTTTCCCCATTCTTTCCTTTTATTTCCAGCCATCTCTCAGACAGGGTTGAGAATCACCTTGATGGCTTGCTGCTGTCAACTGTAAAGTAAAATATGTCCGTGGATTTGTCCATGAACTGCTGATATTTTAAGTGGATTCTTCCATCCTGGCTGATGGCCTGACCCGTGGCTCTGTGTCTGTGTAGCACTGGTTCTGCCAGCATGTGACACGCCAGTGCCGGTGCCGTGGCAGTCAAGCTGAAGGCCATTTGCACAGTGTGCCATGCCTCCTTGCTTTGTGCATTTGCGGGGATTCCAATGATGTGATCCATTGTTAGAAACAAGGGGCCACTTCATCTTGACATGGACAAAAGGGGTGAATTACTGAAAAGCTTGAAGGAGTTAAGTTTCTCACAATAAGCCAACAGTCTGGGAAGCATTGGCAGCAACATAATCCTTTAGAAACACATTGATCTTTGGGTTTCTGTTCATTGTCTGCTAGAGTTCAGAATTCCATGCTTTTGAACTTTTTTTGCTTGGCAGGAAGAACAAAAATGGAATATTTTAAATGTATGAAACATAATAGCTTATTGTAACAGCAAAAGTATTGTGTTTGTATGGCCCCCGTTTGGCAGATTTTTCTTGAACAGTTCAGAAATCTCATGTTAACTTTTAATGCCTTTAATTGTAAAACGCACTTTAACCCCAAAGTTGCCGCATCTCTGCACTGTCACAAAAAAAAAACTGGTTAGTTTTCCTCCATGTCTCATTGCTCCTTTTCATTCTCAGTAGTCTAAAAAATACTGGAAAAAAATTTTTTTATATTGAGAGTTTATCTCAACTGTTACCAAGACAATTCCAATAATTAATATAGTCAAAATGAATAGGAAAAAAATCTAAGTGAGTCCCCTTGCGGCCCCTTTAAGCTTTCTAGTTAGTGAAAGTGAAATGTACGTAAAGCAGACGATTCAGACAATGGTTTCCCATTTTGTAACAGCCAGTTTGCAACAAAAACCAAAGGAAGAAGGGAAATAGAGTAAATAGGGATTTACAAAGCTTCTGAATAAAGGTGAGAATTAAACATTACATTCTGTACTCCCAAAATGATTTTTCACTTGAAGTTTCTAAAACTGACAAACACTATTTAGAATTACTTGACCACTGTTTCTAGTAGAAGAAAACTTTCATTTCTGTATGTAACTAAAGTTCTTTCCATATTCCACGACAGATAGTGTTTAGATGGTGTAAAAAAAAAAAAGTCAAGTTCTTGTAACATAATAATTTTATCATCACTTCTATTATCTCAAAGCACAGGCTATAACTACAAATATCATTTAACTTGTGGTAAATAAAGATTAATTTTAACTTTGTTCACATTAAGTATTTTGCTGAATACAATAGAACACGTTCTTAAATTTTAACCCCTCTCCCTATAAAAATGATATTACATTGATGTTGAACACCTGTTTCATTTGAGTGAGTTTACTGATGTTATGTATTATGTACTGTGTGGATTCTCCACAACCAATTAATGATCCAGATTGACCCTCCCTGACAAGCTATGAGCTAATTAGTTCTGTGACGGACTGTTACAATCATAAAGTGAAAAATCATTTAGTATTGACTTCACTAAGACACATGGAAGACAAATTGGCCCCTAACAATAACATCATGCTCTTCAAAGCCAAAGGGAAATGAATTTCAGATCTTGGACACCACTGCTGCTTCCCTTCTATCACAGCAGTAATTACTGCTTAATGTTCTTTTCTTAAATGCATCAAAGATAATTTGATAGTTTGCACCAAGACTTTTGCCAAATGTTTGGTTTCTGTTCCTACCCAACTGTTAATCTATTAATCAATGTTCTTGATAAATATTTAGCTCAAGATCAGTTTCCTGTCTTCTTACAAGAACGCTCTTCACCTTCAATTCCCATTTCTTAACCCAGTGCCTGACCATTAGTAGTTTATCTTGTAGCTACTAGAATACATGCCAGATGTTGTTCCAAATTCCATGTGTATTAACTTACTTAAAATTCATAATAAGGAGTGAACTTGTTATTCTCCCCACTTTACAGATTACAAAACAGAAGTTCAATAACTTTCCAAGTTCATTTAACTAGAAAGTGGAGGAGTCAGCCTTTAAACTCAAGCAGTCTGACTCCAGATCTTGCATTCCTAACCACTAAGCTGTGCATACCCAAGCAATGTTGATTTCACAGAACTGATTTTACTGGATACTTCCACAGATACCCTGAGCAAAGTGCCTTGAAAGGGGGATGAGGAAACTTATTTGTCCAATGAAATCTGATGACTTAGCAGAGGTGGAAGTTAAATTATGTTTTCCTCACATTCCGATTTATCTTATGCTACTTTAAATTAAATACCAAGGCAATATTTCTTTGTAATGTGTCTGAAATACTCCCGGTTTATAAGTTCTCCTAGAATGTCACATGCAATTGAAGTTCGCTGTTTTCATCATTAAGTTTATTTCTCTTTAAATGAAAGATCCATTTAAATTAGCATGCAAGTTAATTAAGAATGAGTGTGTAATTCATTTTATAGATAAGTGAAAAGGTGTTAAGACACTTAGGTGCATGACATTTGATGCAATTTTTTTCCACCACACTCTATGTTTATAGATAATACTGTCTTGAGTGCCTGGCTATTTTTCTCAAAATCTGAGGTAATGCAATAACTGTTATGAAAGGGGGCTATACTGTGCTTTAGGCAGATAATAAATAATGTAGTATGACTGTTCAAAGGTGGGAATGATTATCTCTGGCTAAAGGAGTAGGATGTAGGAAGAAAGACCCAGAAGAGCATCTCTCAAGATGGGTCTTGAAGAATAAGTAGAACATGGTCTTATAAAAAAGATGCAGAAGCTAAGATGGAAAAATAAAAAATAAATTAAAAAAAAAGATGCAGAAGGTCATTCCAGGTAGAAGGAATATTCAAAGGAGGACAACTCTGGTTCCTAAACTGTGGTAGACTCAGCTAACATGGACTCTTTCCTGATACAAGCACTTGAAGATTCTGGGGGAAGAAAATAGGAAAAATAATGTAAATACTATGGTTGAGACTTTAAGATTAAAAAAGTGGGAGGGGACAATCCTTTTGGTATCAAAGAGAGTTCCTGAAATACAGAGCTGCCAGGAGCCCGCACGGGAGATCCCACCCATGACAAGGTCATGCAGAGATACCTGATGGGGCAAGGCGAGTCAGGTCTCAAAGGGTCTTCTGCCCGAGCATCTACCCCGAAACCAAAATCTGTCTGTTCACTGTCTGCTATACTACACTCTTCTGACATTAACAGGGGGCTATCTCCGACCAACTTTTTCTAGAAAAAGTTAACTTAGAGCTCCAGTTAGTCTCCTGCATATAAAAGGAGTGTCTCACCGGGGTCCAGTGCCGAGCAGTAGAATAGAGACTATTACCACTGTGGTCAGAAGGTAGGATCTCAGACCAACAGTTAGGTCTTACAGGCCTAGAAGCTGAAGACTTAATGTCTGCCTAGAAATAAGAGTCTTGCCCTCCATATATGAGCTAAAAACATGCATGGAGATAGGAAAGGCTGCTCACTCTATGACAAGAAGCTAGAAAAGTGACATCTCCTGGACCAAGGATGGGGAAGAATGTCCAGAGCAATGTGTAGGGAAAAAAATCTCCATAAAAAATGTATATAGTTCATCTAAGATGAAAATTTGACATAAAAATTATTCAGTGGCTTGTGATATCCCTAGATACCAGATATTGTAAAAATCGATACCATTCCAAAATGTCACTTGCACAACTCAAGCCACATAGGATTAATTTAAGATAAACAATTAAATATTAAAGATACAACAATTCTTACTGAAGATGGACTTACAACAAACATTATCAAACAAATGAGGAAATATATCATACTTGGAAATTAGCAAGTACAGTAAGCAGAAGAGTAACATCTTCAGGAATTTGAGATAATCCATCTGAAAAATACTTAGGTATATTCATAGAAGGATAAACAAAGGAATGAAATCCATAAGGAGAACCAACACATCAAGACAAAAGAACAAGTGGATTAGAGAAAGGATAAAAAGAAATTTCTAGAAATGAAACACACAGTCATTTAAAGTGTCAGGGTTAAACAGCAGATTACACAAACAGGAATCTGTAGCAGCCGTGAAACTGAGCGGGTCAGCTCTCCAGTAGGGAATGTAATCAATGAATGGCTCCAGGTGCATTGCTCTGAATCTATCCCCACATTCAGGCAGAGGCAATTCTTCCAACAGCCTGATCCAAATCGGTGACTAAGTGCTCCAGGGACACTAAGGCAGACTGAGTCCTCTGAGGCTCAGGAGTCTTCTAATGAGTGACTGTGCCCTGAGGTTTCCCAGTGGCCTGGCAGAAACTTCCTTAGGGAGTTTAAGACACCATGTATCCGACACCCTTTCTTCTCTCTCTCCTTTGAGGAGTCAGACTTGCGTCCCCAATCTGATCGCTCCCTACTTCCTCCAGTTCCCTCCTTTTCTCCTTCACTATCATTTCCTTCAATTAAGCTCTTGCTGTCTAAACCCATCTTGATGGGGAAAAAACAAATGCAGAAACAAGATCTGAAATAGAGGTCTCAGAAAAATTACCAAGAAGCAAGACTGTAACAGTTTGTATCATCCAAAAGTAAGGGCAAAATTAAAACATTTTTGTTTTTTAAAAAGGCAACAAGTAAGGCATTTTATTCACAGATCCTGTTTGCTGATATAATTCAGGAATAAGAATACTGAACCCAAAATGAAGGAACGGATCCTAGAAAATAATGATAAATACATGGATATTTTTAAAATGAGAATTATAAACAACCGCAAATGACATAGTTAATGAGAGTTTTTTAAACAACCCTAGGTCATAGATAACATGAAATACGGGAAAATAGTTAAATCGTTCTATGGAATAGTTATTGTTCAGGAAGAAGATAAATATTTGAGTAAATTTATCCTTTTAAAGTCAAGTAAGCACAATAACTCAGTTGGTAAAGAATCCGCCTGCAATGCAGGAAACCCCAGTTTGACTCCTGTGTCAGGAAGATCCATTGGAGAAGAGATAGGCTACCCACTCCAGTATTCTTGGGCTTCCCTTGTGGTTCAGCTCGTAAAGAAGCCACCTGCAATGCCAGAGACCTGGGTTCAATCTCTGGGTTGGGAAGATCCCCTGGAGTAAGGGAAAGGCTACCTACTTTGGCCTGGAGAATGCCATGGACTTTATAGTCCATGGAGTTGCAAAGAGTCAGACATGACTGAGCAACTTTCACAATCAATCAAAAGCACAAAAAGGGAAAGGTAGGATCTCTTATAAACGTGCTAGTTTGAACACGTGTTTAGCACCACATATTTTGCAAATTCCATTAAAATGGCAAAAAATAAAGATAAATACACAAGGAAAAGGAGAAGATGGGATGACAACAGCCAGCCTGTGTTTAAAAATAATTGAAGACATAAAGTATATTAACTAGAAAAATACATTATAGCAGGGAAATAGGAAATACAAGAGCCTTTAATGAGTAAAACCTATAAGAAACAATCCAATTCATGCCACACAGTTAGGAAAGGACAGAGAATTGCAAATAACAGGTTTTGTTAAAGCATGCGTTGGTGTGGGGGGTGGGGGGGATGTGGAGTTGAATTGATTGAAAGCATAGAAAGCAGTTCAAACCGCAAACCATCTCCATGCTGCAAACAGAATGTCTGCTTTTCCCTCACCACAGAAAAAAAAAAAAAAAAAGTTTATTCTCTGAAGACACTGTCCTCGAGAAGCTCTGGTGTTATTGGGTTGCTGTGACTAAGAGCAGGGGTGAGGTGCCAAACTAAAAGAAGAGTCAAATTCTGCAAGCTCCTTCCCCAGTCCTCTCCTTTCCTCTGGGCTCTCAGAGGACTGATACCCAGGCTGAGAGTCTCAGGTAGGTGATACAAAGACCCCTCATTGATGAAACTGACCAGCCCAAGATAATCGAATGAAACAGAAAACAAAAAACAATTCTAGATCCTCTATCATGTGGGGATGTCAATAAGAGAAATTTCAATTAGCTTTTAAGGGCCTTGTTCTTAAATGTGAATAGACATCCCGTGAGCACTAGACATTCAAGGAAGTTTTCCAGAGTAAAAGAGAGCCATAGAAATAACTGAATAAGCAGAAAATAATCTGGAAGATGGAGCAAATAATTTGAATATAACTGATTAATATTCTATGAAAAATAGAATGTATTTCACCTTTGAAATAATAACAAAAATTCCCATTGAAAAATTAGAGAATAAAAAAGCTTTGGAAAAGAAAATTTGGACTGCAGGACCAAAATTTTTAATAGAACTAGAATACAAAATTAAAAAATGATTCCACAAAGCAGAACAGGAATTTAATGGATCAGCAATAGAGAAGGGAAAGAAAATTAGAGGATCATATTAAGAGCTCTATCAGCCAAATAATAGGAGCTTTAGAAAAAAGGAACAGAAAACATAGGAAAGTGTCAAAGATCTAACACAGAAAAACTTAATGACCCAAAGATATGAGATTCTAGATTGAAGATGCCCCGCTGATTGCAGAGTAGAATGAAAAGAAACAAAAAATCTGTTAAGGAAGTACATCACTGTGAAACATCAGTACCTTAATACATGGGTGATTAAGAGAAAAATTTGAAAGTTTCCAGGAGGAATCACAGAATCAGATACAGAATGACATTGTACTTCTTAGCAGAAATATTGGAAAGTATAAGGAATGGGAAAATGCTTTTGAGATTCTAAGGGATAATGATTGTTGGTTTAGATTTCACACCCCCATATTCAGTCAAATAATCAAGTGTCAGAGTACGATAAATCATCTTTAGACGTGCAAGTTTGGAAAAAAAGCTGCATCCCAGGCACCCTTTTGTAAAGTAATCTTCAGAAGTAATTTTCAGAATCTCAAGACAGGCTGGGAAATTAAGAAACAAGAATCATGGAGTATGGGGGTAGCAGAGGTAATATAGTAATAGCAGGATGATGGTAAAGAGGAAATCCCAGGGAAGTAGTCATACTGGTTAAGTCAGTAGATCATGTTTAGAGTAAGTACTTTTTAAAGTAGCATAATATTTTATAAAATGAATATGATGATTCAAAGAAAGAGCTGAAAGTGTTCAAAGATGTTGCTTCCAAGGAGAGCGATTTAATAATAGGAAGGCTGCTGCTGCTGCTGCTAAGTTGTTTCAGTTAGGTCCAACTCTGTGCAACCCCATAGACAGCAGCCCACCAGGCTCCACCGTCCCTGGGATTCTCCAGGCAAGAACACTGGAGTGGGTTGCCATTTCCTTCTGCAATGCATGAAAGTGAAAAGTGAAAGTGAAGTCGCTCAATCGTGTCCAACTCTTAGTGACCCCATGGACTGCAGCCTACCAGGCTCCTCCATCCATGGGATTTTCCAGGCAAGAGTACTGGAGTGGGTTGTTAGCCTGTTCCTTTTCATCCTAAACCTAAGTATTAAAGCTTTGACTTTGTAACATTTTTGTGTTACTTTAAGGAAACTAATCTTTTGGATTAAGAGAATCTACAAAGTATAAAAAGAAAGTCAGTATGGGGAGCAGTCAGTGAAGTAGAGAAAAGAAAATGGGGAATATTTTTGTGCAGATGTATATACTGTTATTTGTTCCTCAGTTGCTAAGTCATGTGTGACTCTCTGACCCCATGGACTGCACTACGCCAAGCTTCCCTGCCCTTGATTGTCTCCTGAAGATTGCTCAAACTCATGTCCATTGAGTCAGTGATGCTATCCAACCATCTCACCCTCTGTTACCCTATGCCCCACCTGCCTTCCATCTTTCCCAGCACGAGGGTCTTTTGCAATGTCAACTCTTTGCATCAGGTAGCCAAAGCATTGGAGCTTCAGCTTCAGCATCAGTCCTTCCATTGAATATTCAGAGTTGATTTCCTTTAGGATTGACTGGTTTGATCTCTTTGAAGTCCAAGGGACCCTCAAGAGTCTTCTCCAGCACCACAATTCGAAAGCATCAATTCTTCAGAGCTTAACCTTGTTTATGGTCCAATTCCCAACATTCATACACGACTACTGGAAAAACCATAGCTTTGATTACACAGACTTTTGTTGGCAAAGTGATATCTTTGCTCTTTAATATGCTGTCTAGGTTTATCATAGCTTTCTTTCCAAGGAGCAAGCATCTTTTAATTTCATGGCTGGAGTCACTATCTACAGTGATTTTGGAGCCCAAAAAAATGAAATCTGTCACTGTTTCCATTTTTTTCCCCATCTATTAGCCATGAAGTGATGGGACTGGATGCGATTATCTGAGTTTTTTGAATGTTGAGTTTAAGCCGGCTTGTTCACTCTTTCACCTTCATCAAGAAGCTCTTAAGTTCCTCTTTGCTTTCTGCCATTAGAATGATATCATCCGCATATCTGGGGTGGTTGATATTTCTCTGGGAAATCTTGATTCCAGCTTGTGATTCATCCAGCCTGGCGTTTTGCTTGATGTACTTTGTGTATAAGTTAAATAAGCAGGGTAACAATATGCAGGTTTGACATACTCCTTTCCTAATTTTGAGCCAGTCCCTTGTTCCATGTCCAGTTTAACTGTTGCTTCTTGTCCTGCATACAGGCTTCTCAGGAGACGGGTAAGGTGATCTGGTATTCCCATCTCTTTAAGAATTCTCCACAGTTTGTTGTGAGCCACACAGTCAAAGGCTTTATTAACATAGTCAATGAAGCAGAAGTAGATGTTTTTCTGGAATTCCCTTGGGTTTTCTATGATCCAGTGAATTTTGACAATTTGATGTCTGGTTCCTCTGCCTTTTCTAAATCAAATTTGTGCATTGGAAGTTCTCGGTTCGCATCCTTCTGGAACCTAGCTTGAAGGATTTTCAGCATGACTGTGCTAGCACGTGAAATGAGTGCAATTGCATGGTGACGTGTTAGTTGCTCAGTCATGTCTGACTCTCTGCAACCTCAGTGACTATATAGCTCATGAGGCTCCTCTGTCCATGGAACTCTCCAGGCAAGAATACTGGAGTGGGTAGCCATTCCCTTTTCCAGGGTATCTTCCTGACCCAGGGATTTAACCCAGGTCTCCTACATTGCAAGCAGATTTCTTTATTGTCTGAGTCACCAGGAAATGGTAGTTTGAGCATGCTTTGGCATTGCCCTTCTTTGGGATTGGAATGAAAACTGCCCTTTTCCAGTCCTGTTGGCCACTGCTGAACTTTCCAAATTTTGCTGGCATATTGAGTGCAACAGTTTAACAGCATCATCTTTTAGGATTTGAAATAACTCAGCTGGAATTCCATCACCTCCACTAGTTTTGTTCATAGTGATGCTTCCTAAGGCCCACTTNGACTACTGGAAAAACCATAGCTTTGATTACACAGACTTTTGTTGGCAAAGTGATATCTTTGCTCTTTAATATGCTGTCTAGGTTTATCATAGCTTTCTTTCCAAGGAGCAAGCATCTTTTAATTTCATGGCTGGAGTCACTATCTACAGTGATTTTGGAGCCCAAAAAAATGAAATCTGTCACTGTTTCCATTTTTTTCCCCATCTATTAGCCATGAAGTGATGGGACTGGATGCGATTATCTGAGTTTTTTGAATGTTGAGTTTAAGCCGGCTTGTTCACTCTTTCACCTTCATCAAGAAGCTCTTAAGTTCCTCTTTGCTTTCTGCCATTAGAATGATATCATCCGCATATCTGGGGTGGTTGATATTTCTCTGGGAAATCTTGATTCCAGCTTGTGATTCATCCAGCCTGGCGTTTTGCTTGATGTACTTTGTGTATAAGTTAAATAAGCAGGGTAACAATATGCAGGTTTGACATACTCCTTTCCTAATTTTGAGCCAGTCCCTTGTTCCATGTCCAGTTTAACTGTTGCTTCTTGTCCTGCATACAGGCTTCTCAGGAGACGGGTAAGGTGATCTGGTATTCCCATCTCTTTAAGAATTCTCCACAGTTTGTTGTGAGCCACACAGTCAAAGGCTTTATTAACATAGTCAATGAAGCAGAAGTAGATGTTTTTCTGGAATTCCCTTGGGTTTTCTATGATCCAGTGAATTTTGACAATTTGATGTCTGGTTCCTCTGCCTTTTCTAAATCAAATTTGTGCATTGGAAGTTCTCGGTTCGCATCCTTCTGGAACCTAGCTTGAAGGATTTTCAGCATGACTGTGCTAGCACGTGAAATGAGTGCAATTGCATGGTGACGTGTTAGTTGCTCAGTCATGTCTGACTCTCTGCAACCTCAGTGACTATATAGCTCATGAGGCTCCTCTGTCCATGGAACTCTCCAGGCAAGAATACTGGAGTGGGTAGCCATTCCCTTTTCCAGGGTATCTTCCTGACCCAGGGATTTAACCCAGGTCTCCTACATTGCAAGCAGATTTCTTTATTGTCTGAGTCACCAGGAAATGGTAGTTTGAGCATGCTTTGGCATTGCCCTTCTTTGGGATTGGAATGAAAACTGCCCTTTTCCAGTCCTGTTGGCCACTGCTGAACTTTCCAAATTTTGCTGGCATATTGAGTGCAACAGTTTAACAGCATCATCTTTTAGGATTTGAAATAACTCAGCTGGAATTCCATCACCTCCACTAGTTTTGTTCATAGTGATGCTTCCTAAGGCCCACTTGATTCACATTCCAGGATGTCTGACTCTAGGTGAGTAATCACACCATCATGGTTATCTGGGTTGTGAAGCTCTTTTTTTGTACAGTTCTTCTGTGTATTCTTGCCACCTCTTCTTAATATTTTCTGCTTCTGTTAGGTCCTTGCTGTTTCTGTCCTTTATTGAGCCCATCTTTGCATGAAATGTTGGTATCTCTAATTTCCTTGAAGAGATCTCTAGTCTCTCCCATTCTATTATTTTCCTCTATTTCTTTGCATTGTTCACTTAAGAAGCCTTTCTTATCTCCCCTATTTATTCTCTGGAACTCTGCATTCGGTTGGGTTCTCTTTTCCTGTCTCCCTTGTCTTTTGCTTCTCTTCTCTTTCAGCTTTTTGTAAGCCTGCCTCAGAAAACCCCTTTGCCTTCTTGCATTTCTTTTTCTTGGGATGGTTTTGGTCACTGCCCCCTGTACAGTGTTAAGAACCTCCATCCATAGTTCCTCAGGCACTCTGTCTACCAGATCTAAGCCCTTGAGTCTATTCCTCACTTCACTATATAATCATAAGGGAATTGATTTAGGTCATACCTGAATGGCTTAGTGGCTTTCCCAACTTCCTTCAGTTTAAGCCTGAATTTTATAATAAGGTGGTCATGATCTGAGCCACAGTCAGCTCCAGGTTTTTTTTTCTTTTTTCTTTTTTTTTTTTGCTAACTGTATAGAGCTTCTCCACCTTTGGCTACAAAGAACACAGTCAATCCATGTGATCATTTTGGTTAGCTTTCTATGGTATATGCATTCTTTTTCAGATCCTTTTCCCATATAGGTTATTACAGAGTATTGAGCAGAGTTCCCTGTGTGATACAGAAGCTCCTTGTCAGTTATCTGTATTTGGTAGTGTGTATATGTCAATCCCAGTCTCCCAGTTTATCTCCCCCAACTCATGATTTTCCCCTTTGGTAACCGTAAGTTTGTTTTCTATGTCTCGGAGTCTATTTCTGCTTTGTTAATAAGATTATTTGTGTCTTTTTTTTTAGATTTCACATATAAGTGACATCATATGATATTTATCTTTCTTTGTCTCTTTCACTCAGTTTGATAAACTCTCGGTGCATCCATGTTTTGGCAAATGGTATTATTTCATTTATTTTTATAGTTGAGTAATATCCCATTGTTACAATATACCACATCCTCATCATTCATCAGCTGATGGACACAAAGAAATGTGGTCATTTTGATTAATTTATTTTATAAGAATGGAGGAAAAATAAAGCATAGCGACACCACAAATATAAAAGCACAAACTAAGATCATAAAAATCTAAACTAAATTAAGAAAATAATGTAGCAGATTATACCAGTAAAAGTCAGAGTCTCATATAAAATAATAAATCATCTCTATTTTGTTTAAAAGAGACATACTTAAAGCATGACAATGTAGGAAGATAGAAATTTCAAAAATGGAAAAAATGTATCAAACAACACTAATCAAAAGAAAGTTTTCGTCTTTATATTAATGTCAAAATAGGCTGTAAGGCAAAAGTTTATTAGGGACAAATAATTTCCTACACGTGGATAAAATAATTTACTTGGAAGCCATGATTTTGAATCCATGTGAGCCTAAAAATGTGGCTTCAATCTATATAAAGAAACACTGAGAAAATTTCAAGGAAAAGTGGAAAATGGGAAAAGTGTAGCATTTTTAAAAAATACAACAATCTTGGGCTAAAGTTATATAAGTGTGTGCGTGTGTGTGTGTAGATATACATAATAGTGATACAGGTATAGACATGGATAAAGATATATCTTTACATATGATTTATTGAAATATCAAATTAATTTTTATAAAATGCAAGGAAAAACAGCAAATCTTTCAGCTTCTAAGGACTTTGCTCCTAAATGTAATCTCAACAAGTCCAGCTCTTCCTGTTGTTTTCGGGAAATGAGAGTCTAGTCTGGTCCAGTATAAACTATTCTACAGTCACCTGATTTTAGATGCTCTCCCTCCCAAGCTCAATTGTCATAGGTGTGAAAACCCACCACGGGAAAGCTTGATGTGGTTCGCTTCTTTCCTTTTCCTTGGAAATCTCTCTTCTTTACTTCCTAGATGTGTTGTTGGCCAATGAGGAAAGGAGGTGGGGCATAAAAGGGGATTAAGGAAAAGGGAACAATTTTTGAAAGTTTGCTGGGTTACAATCTGGCATGAAGCTTTGTTTTGTGGTCATACCCAAATTCTGGCTCTTTCTTTTAAGAGATACTTTTGTGAAAATTTATTCAGAGACTTCTTCTTGGCAATTTATAAATCCCTGGACTGGCTAACTTCTAACAGTCCACCCTTCTGTCTAAGTCACGTTGTCTCTTCTAAATCATGCTCTTGGGAGTATCTCCCTCCCAAGCAGCAATGAAATCTTGAGAGAACCATGCACCTATTTTTGTTAACAGATTCTGAAGGTACAGGCCAAATCCAAGCAGACCCCCAGCCAGGCTCTCATCTTTACTCATGAGTCAGGTACCAATTAGTATCCCCCAAGTCTAGGAAACACCCGTCCAGCTCTCTGACTGGTTGTTTTGAAATGGGCTCCTTGATTAAAATGAGAGGAGCATTAACACGACATTTGGATGGAGAGGAGAAACACCGGGGCTCTGCAGCGCTTCTTCCCCAGCCTTTTCATCAACACATAACCAATTCCCTAGACTAGTCTCATGCACCGTTGAAGTGAGTGGTGATCTAATGGTTGTAAAACCCACCCCACATTTTCTTAGAATGCCTAGCAAAGATGTCCATCGACAACTATGCAATTTCTGGAAAACACTAAGCCAACAATAAATGTCAGTTAGTATCTTATTACACACATTACCTTGCACTCATAATTTAAAGCCCCCCAAAACCAGTGCAAGTCTCAACACATCTCAAAGAACTGACATTATACAGACTGTGTTCCTTTATCTCAGTGCAATGAAAACAGATATAACTCAATAAAAAGATGACATCTTCATAGACTGGTAAATTTAAATACAATTCTAAATGAGTCATGGGTCAGAGAATTATTATAAGGTTAGAAAGTAACTAGAATGGAATTACAAAGATAGTCTCTACATATCAAAACTTGGGCACCTAAAATCTAACTAACAGGAAAATTTAAAAATATATAGTAGGAAAAAAATTTACCTATAGAGAGTAAAAATTTTAACCTTGATTAGATATCAATAGGGTGTTGATCACAGAGTTTATTGTATTAGATTATTTATACTTTGTGACTTTAAAAAAAAATTTTTTTTTAATTTTATTTTTGAGAATATCTCAAGGAGTTTATTTTTTTGAAAAAATCTGGGAAAACTCAGGGTCTTAACAATGATGGTAGTTTTAAGTGCTGAAAACTTAGAGGAAAAAAAAAATTAAGCTTTGAGCTCCCTCTACAGGTCCAAAGAAAAACTTCCCAGATACAGTAAGAAACTCTAAGATAATAAACCCCACATGCTGCTGCTGCTAAGTCTCTTCAGTCGTGTCCGACTCTGTGTGACCCCAGAGATGGCAGCCCACCAGGCTCCCCAGTCCCTGGGATTTTCCAGGCAAGAACAATGAAGTGGGTTGCCATTTCCTTCTCCAATGCATGAAAGTGAAAGGTGTTTTAAAATTCTCAGAACTCTTCACATTGCTGCTTCACTTTAAGAACATCCATGATGGTGAAGCATTGATGTGTACCCAAATGCTGCTGGAATAACCTTTCACTTCACCTACATTATTTATGAGAGATACATTAGCCCACCCCCTAGTGGAAATTTGCAAAAATGACACAAAGATGTCTTGCAAGATTAAATTATTAAATCGTATGACTGAGAGAGCCCTGGTTGCTGCTAAGTCACTTCAGTTGTGTCTGACTCTGTGCAACCCCAGAGACGGCAGCCCACCAGGCTCCCCTGTCTCTGGGACTCTCCAGGCAAGAAATCCAATCAGTCATTTTGTGCTAGAGGAAATGTAACAAACTTACTTATGACAATAACAAAATGTCTTAATGTGTATGTTTTTTCATTTGTATTTCCTTGGTAATTTTTCTTTTCTTTCTTTTTTTTTTTTTCATTTGAGTGCAGTTGGTGGCTCAGAGAGTAAAGATTCCTCCTGCAATGCGGGAGATCTGGGTTCAATCTCTGGCTTGCGAAGATCCCCTGGAGAAGGGCATGGCAACCCATGCCAGGATTCTTGACTGGAGAATCCCCATGGACAGAGGAGCCTGGCGGGCAACAGTCAGTAAGGATGCAAAGAGTCGGACACAACTAAGTATAGCACAGTGCACCATTGATATACAATGTTGTCTTAGTTTCAGGTGTACAGAAAAGTGATTCAGTTAGAAGTATGTATGTGGGTGTGTGCTAAATAGCTTCGGATGTGTCCCACTCTGAGACCCTATGGACTGTAACCCACTAGACTCCTCTGTCCATGGTACTCTCCAGGCAACAATACTGGAGTGGATTTCTGTGCCCTCTTCCAGGGTACCTTCCCAAAACAGGGATGGAACTCATACCCCTTATATCTACTTGTATTGGCAGGTGGGGTCCTTACCACTAGCGCCACCTGGGAAGCCCATACATATACCTATATTCCTTTTCAGATTGTTTTCTAACATACATTATTAGAATATTGAGCACAATTCTCTGTGCTATAGAGTAGGTCCTTGTTGGTTATCTATTTTATATTTATTAGGGTATGTAAGTGTTTCCCAGCTGGCTCAGTGGTAAAAAAAAAAAACAAAACAAAACAAAAAAAACCTGCCTGCAATGCAGGCGATATGGGTTTGATTCCTGGGTTGGGAAGATCTCCTGGAAAACGAAATGGCAAATGGCAACCCACTCCAGTATTCTTGCCTGGGAAATCCCATGGACAGAGGAGCCTGGTGGGCTACAATCCATGGGGATACAAAAGAGTTGGACATGACTTAGTGACTAAACAAAAACAAAGCATATGTAGATTAATCCTGAGCTCCTGACTTACCCCTCTCCCCTATACTTTCCCTTTGGTAACCACAAGTTTGTTTTTGAAGACAGTGAGTCTGTTTCTGTTTCGTAAATAAGTTCATTTGCGTCATTTTTTAGATTCTACATATAAGTAATATCATATGACATTTGTCTTCCTCTGACTTACTTCACTTAGTATGATAATCTCTAGGTCAACCCACGTTTCTGCAAATGTCATTATTTCATTCTTTCTTATAGCTGAGTAGTATTCCACTCCATTCCACATAGTCTTTATCCATCATCTTGTCAGTGAATAGTAGGTTGCTTCTATCCTGTGCTAAGTCGCTTCAGTCATGTCCAACTCTGTGACCCTATGGACCGTAGCCCTCCAGCCTCTATCCATGGGATTCTCCAGGCAAGAATACTGGAGTGGGTTGCTGTACCCTCTTGCAGGGGATTTTCCAGACCTAGGGATCAAACCCTCATCTCTCAAGTCTCCTGCACTGACAGGAGAGTTCTTTATGACTAGCGCCACATGGGAACCCCAGGTTGCTTCTATGTACTGGCTATTGTAAATAGTGCTGCAATGGACACTGGGATACATATATCTTTTTGAAGTATGGTTTTCTCTGGTTATATGCTCCAGAGTGGGATTTCTGGATCATATGGGAGGTCTATTTTTTAGTTTTTAAGGAACTTCCATACTGTTCTCCATGGCGGTTGTACCAATATCCATTCTCACCAACAGTGTAGGAAGGTTCTCTTTTTCTCCACACCCTCATCAGTTGCTTGTAAACTTTTTGGTGATGGCCATTCTGCCTGATGTGAGGTTATATTTCATTGGGGGTTGTGATTTGCATGTCTCTCGTAATTGATGTTGAGCATCTTTTCATGTGTTTTTTAGCCATCTGTATGTCTCTTTGGAGAAATGAATATTTAGACCTTCTATTCACTTTTGACTGGGTTGATTTTATATATATATGTAGAAAGAAAGAGCTACATAAGCTATATGTTTTGGAAATTAATTCCCCTGTAGGTTGCTTTGTCTGTGAATGTTTTCTCCCATTCCATAACTTGTCTTTTTGTCTTGGATTTTTTTTTCTCCTCAATTTATGTATTTTTAATTGAAGAATAATTACAATATTGTGTTGGTTTCTGCCACACATCAACATGGATCAGCCATAGATACACATATGTCCCCTCCCTCTTGGACCTCCCACCCCATCCATCACAGAGCCCTGGTTTGAGTTCCCTGAGTCATGTAGCAAATTCCCATAGGCTATCTATTTTATATATGTTAATGTATACAGCTCCCTCCATGCTACTTTCCATCATCTTTTTGTTTTGTTTATGGTTCCTTTGCTTTGCAAAAATTTTAAGTTTAACCAGGTCTGATTTGTTTATTTTTGTTCTTATTACTCTAAAAGGGAGATCCAAAAAGATATTACTGTGATTCATGTCAAAGACTGTTCTGCTAATGTTTTCCTTTAAGAGTTTTATAGTGTCTGGCCTTACATTTAGGTCTATAATCCATTTTAAGTTAATTTTCATCTATGACATTAGAGAATGTTCTAATTATTTTTTTTTTACATGTAGTTGTCCAGTTTTTCCAGCACCACTTATTGAAGAGACTGTTGTTTTCTCCATTGTATAGTTATGCGTCCTTTGTCATAGATTAATTCACCATAGGTACATGGGTTTATTTCTGGGCGTTCTACCCTGTTCCGTTGATCAATATTTCTGTTTACCTACCAGTATCATGCTGTTTTGCTTACTGCAGCTTTTTAGTAGAGTCTGAAGTCAGGGCGCCTCATTCCTCCAGCTCTGCTTTATTTAATCAGGATTATTTTGGCTACTCATTGGTCTTTTGTGTTTCTATACAAATTGTAAAATATTTGTTCTAACTCTGTGAAAAATGCCATTGGTCATTTGATAGGGAATGCATTGAATCTGTAGATCACTTTGGGTAGTATAGCTATTTTCACAATATTGATTTTCTCAACACAAGAACATGGTATATCTCTGCATCTGTTTGTGGCATCTTTTATTTCTTTTAACAGCATCTTAGTTTTCTGAGTACAGGTCTTTTGCCTCCTTAGGTAGTTTTCTTCCTAGATATTTTACTCTTTTTGATGCTAGGGTAAATTGGATTGTTTCTCTGATTTCTCTTTCTGATCTTTCATTGTTAGTGTATAGAATGCAAGAGATCTCTGTGTGTTTAATTTTCTATCCTGTAACTTAATCAAATTCATTGATGAGCTCTAGTAGTTTTCTGGTAGTATCTTTAGGATTTTCTATGTATAGTATCATGTCATCTGCAAGCAGTGACAATTTTACTTTACTAATTTGCGCGCATTTTGCTTCTTTTTCTTCTGATTACTGTGGCTAGGACTTCTAAAACGATGGTGAATATAAGTGATGAGAATGAACATCCTTGTTTTGTTCCTGCTCTTAGAGGGAATGCTTTCAACTTTTCACGGTTGAGGATGATGTTAGTTGTAGGTTTGTCATATATGGCCTTAATTATGTTGATGTATGTTCTCTCTATGCTCACTTTATGGAGAGCTTTATTTTTTATCATAAACAGGCATTGAATTTTGTCAAAAGATTTTTCTGCATCTATGGAAAGGATCATTATTCTTCAGTTTCTTGATGTGATGTATCACACTGATTTGTTGATACTGAAAGATGCTTGCATCCCTGAGATAAATCCCACCTGATCATGGGGCACAGTTTGTTTAATGTATTGTTGAATTTGTTTTTCTAGTATTTTGTGGAGGGCGTTTGCATTTATGTTCATCAGTGATATTGGCCTGTAATTTTCTTATTTTGTAATATCTTTGTTCTGGTATTAGGATGATGCTGGCCTCATAGAATGAGTTTGGGAGTAATCCTTCTCTGCAATTTTTTGGAAATAGTTTCAGAAGGATGGATGTTAAATCTTTAAAGTTTTGATAAAACTTGCATGTGAAGCCATCTGGACTAGACTTATTTTTTTGGTTTTAAGTCACTTGTTTCCATTTCAGTACTTGTGATTGATCTCTTCATATTTTCTAGTTTTCCCTGGTTCAGTCTTGGAAGGTTGTACCTTTCTTGGAGTTTGTCCATTTCTTCCAGGATGTTCTTTTTATTGATGTATACTTGCTTTTAGTAGTCTTTTATCACCCTTTGTATTTCTGTGGTGTCCACTGTAACTTCTTTATTTCTAATTTTATTGATTTGTGCCCTCTTTTTTCTTGATGAGTGTGGCTAAAGGTTCATCAATTTTGTTTATCTTTTTCAAAGAGCCGGATTTTAGTTTCACTGGTCTTTTCTATTTGCTTTCTTCATCTCTATTTCATTTATTTCTACATTGCTCTTTATGGTTTCTTTCCTTCTGCTAACTGGGCTTTGTTGATTCTTCTTTCTCTAGTTGCTTTAGGTGTAAGGTTAGGTTGCTTATTTGAGATGTTTCTTGTTTCCTGAGGTAGGATTGTATTACCAAAAACCTTCCTATAAGAACTATTTTTCGTGCATCCCATACATTTTGTATCTTTATGTTTTCATTGTCATTTATTTCTAGGTAATTTTTTATTTCTTCTTTGATTTCTTCAGTGATCCATTGGTTGTTTAGTAAGATGTTGTTTATCCTCCATGTGTTTGTGGCTTTTACTACATTTTTTCCTATAATTGATTTCTAATTTTATAACCTGTGGTTAGAAAAGATGCTTTATATGCTTTCAATTTGCTTAAATTTATTGAGCCTTGATTTGTGGCCCTAGATGTGCTCTATCCTGGAGAATGTTCCATGTGCACTTGAGAAGAAAGTGTATTCTGCTTTTGAATGGAATGTTCTATAAATATCGATTAAGTTCATTAGCTTTAATATGTCATTTAAGGCCTGTTTCCTTAATGATTTTCTGTCGTGATGATCTGTCCATTGATATAACTGGTGGTAAAGTAATTGTGTTACTGTTGATTTCTCCATTTATGGCTGTTAGCCTTTGCCTTATATGTTGAGGTGTTCCTATACTGAGTGCATATATATTTATAATTGTTATATGTTTTTCTTGGATTGGTACTTTTGGTTATTATCTGGTGTCCTTCTTTGTCTCTTATAACAGTCTTTATTTTAAAGTATTTTATCTGATATGAGTATTGCTACTCTAGCTTTGATTTTCATTTGCATGGAATACCTTTTTCCATCCCCTCACTTTCAATCTATATGTATTCTGAGATCTAAAATGTGCCTCTCATGGATAGCATTTATATGGGTCTTGTTTTTGTATCCATTGAGCCAATCTATCTCTTTTGGTTGGAGCATTTAATCCACTTACATTTAAGGTAATTATTGATATGTATATTCTTATTGCCATTGTGTTGTTTCAAATTTGTTTTTGAAGGTCTTTTTCTTCCCTTCCTCTTTTGTTCTCTCCTGTAATTTGATGACTAACTTTACTGTTGTGTTTGGATTGCTTTTTCTTCTTTGTGTGTATATTTGTTGTAGAATTTTGATTTATGGTTCATAAGTTTTTGATACAGCAGTCTGTATATGTACAAAATTGTTTTAAATTGCTAGTCTCTAAATTTCAAATGCATTTCCAATATCCTGCATATGTATGCTCCTCTTCTCACAATTGCTAAGGGGGAGGTATTTGTTTTTAAATGGAGGATAATTGCTTTATAATATCGTGTTGACTTTTGCCAGATGACAACATGAATCAACCACAAATACACATATGTGCCATCCCTTGTGACCCTCCACCACCACTCTCCATCCTATCCTAGCCCTCTAGGTTGTCACAGAGCAGTAGGTTGAGCTCTAGTATGGAGATTCCTTAAAAAAAACTAGGAATAAAACTACCATATGACCAAGCAATCCCACTACTGGGCATATACCCTGCTGCTGCTGCTGCTGCTAAGTCGCTTCAGTTGTGTCCGACTCTGTGTGATCCCATAGATGGCAGCCCATCAGGCTCCCCGGTCCCTGGGATTCTCCAGGCAAGAACACTGGAGTGGGTTCCGCTTTCCTTCTCCAATGCATAAAAGTGAAAAGTGAAAGTGAAGTTGCTCAGTCGTGGTGGGTTGCCATTTCCTTCTCCAATGCGTGAAAGTGAAGTTGCTCAGTCGTGTCCGACTCTTCGCGACCCCATGGACTGCAGCCTATCAGGATCCTCCATCCATGGGATTTTTCCAGGCAAGATTATTGGAGTGGGATGCCATTGCTTTCTCCGGCATATACCCTGAGAAAACCATAATTGAAAATACGCATGTATCCCCAGTTTTAATAGCACTGTTTACAACAGCTAGGACATGGAAGCAATCTAGATTTCCCTTGGCAGATGCATAACTAAAGAAGTTGTGGTACAAATATACAGTGGAATATTACTCAGCCATAAAAAGGATCCTTGATTTTGACATCATATTTGTATGAGGCTGATTTCATACCTTTATTTCATGTTTACCTTTGCTGGTGAGCTTTCCCATTTATAATTTTCTTGAGTCTAGCTGTGGCCGGACTTGAGTGTTTTCTTTCCCATGTTATGGGAGTTTTTGGCTATAATATCTTCAAATATGTTCTCAGACCCTTTCTCTCCTCTCTTTCTGGGACCCCTGTAATACAAATGTTGGTATAAATATAACTAGTATTTCTGATCAGATTGTGAAGTAGAGTGCTCATGTATGTGATCATGTTAGCTCACAAAATCTTTACTGGTAGCTGGAATCAGGACAGAAAAATAAGAACTGCATATACTCAAGGCAGCTAAAAGCATGTATAAAAAAAAAAGAGATGGTGTGAAATAGTTAAAGCATTGAAAGAAAAAACTACCAATTAGAATTCTGTACCCTGCAAAATAATTCTTCAAAAGTGAAAGAGAAATAAAAACTTTCTCAGCAAATAGAAGGAGTTTCCTGTCAGTAGGCTGCCTAGCAAGAAAGGTTAAAAGACATTCTTTTTCTGAAACAAAATAATATATATTAGAAACACTGATCTACATAAAGAGAGGAAGAGCATTAGAGAAAGTAAAGTGATATAATGTTATCTAAAAGTGGGCTTGGATTAGTCGTAAATGACTACTGCTAACTCTAGGGTTGATCAGTCACTAAGCTGTGTCCAGTTCTTTGCGACCTCATGCCAGGCTTCCTTGACCTTCGCTATTTCCTTGAGTTTGTTCAAACTCATGTCCACTGAGTCAGTGATGTCATCCTCTGTCACCCCCTTCTCTTCTTGCCCTCAGACTTTCCCAGCTTCAGGGTCTTTTCCAGTGAGTTGGCTCTTCACATTAGGTGGCCAAAGTATTGGCGCTTCAGCTTCAGCATCAGCCTTTTCCAGTGAATATTCGGGGTTGATGTCCTTTAGACCTTTAGAATTGACTGGTTTGATCTTCTTGCTGTCCAAGGGATTCTCAAAAGTCTTCTCTAGCACCACAGTTTGAAAGCACCAGTTCTTCAGTGCTCAGTCTTTTTTATGGTCCAGCTCTCACATCTGTACATAACTACTGGTAAAAACCATAGCTTTGACAATATAGGCCTTTGTCAGCAAAATGATGTCTCTGCTTTTTAATATGCAGTCTAGGTTTGTCATAGCTTTCCTTCCAAGAAGCTGCCATTTTTTAATTTCATGGCTGCAGCCACTGTCTACAGTGATTTTGGAGCCCAAGAAAATGAAATCTGTCAGTTTCCACTTTTTTCTCATCTATTTGCCCTTAAGTGATGGGACCACATGCCATGACCTTCATTTTTGGATGTTGAATTTTAAGCCAGATTTTTCACTTTTCTCTTTCACATTCATCAAGAAGCTCTTTAGTTCCTCTTCACTTTCTGTCATTAAACTGGTATCATCTGTATGTCTGAGGTTGTTAATATTTCTCCTTGAAATCTTAATTCCAGCCTGTGCTTCATCCAGTTCAGCATTTCGAATGATGTAATCTGCATGTAAGTTAAATAAGCAAGATGACAATATATAGCTTTGAGGTACTCTTTCCCCAGTTTTGACCAGTCCATTGTTCAATGTTCAGTCCTAACTGTTGCCTCTTGTCCTGCATACAGGTTTCTCAGGAGACAGGTAAGATGGTCTGGATTCCCAAGTCCTTAAGAATTTTCCACAGTTTGTTGTGATCCACCCAGTCAAAGGCTTTACCATAGTCAATGAAACAGAAGTTGATGTTTTCTGGAATTCCCTTGCTTTTGCTATGATACAGTGGATGTTGACAATTTGATCTCTGGTTCCTCTGCCTTTGCTAAATCCAGCGTATACATCTGGAAGTTCTTGGTTTATGTACTGCTGAGCCAGTTGGATTGAAGGATTTTGAGCATAATCTTGCTAGCACATGAAATAAGTGCAATTGTATGGTAATTTGAGTATTCTTTGGCACTGATTGCCTCTCTTTGGGATTGGAATGAAAATTGACTTTTCCCAGTCCTGTCACCACTGCTGAGTTGTCCAAATTTGCTGGCATATTGAGTGTAGCACTTTAACAGCATCAGCTTTTAGAATTTGAAATAGTTCCACTGGAATTCCATCACCTCCACTGGCTTTGTTCATAATAATGCTTCCTAAGGCCCACTTGACTCACACTCCAGGATGTCTGGCTGTAGATGAGTGATCACACCATTAAGGTTATCTGGGTCACTGAGTTTTTTTGGTGCAATTCTTCTGTGTATTCTTGCCACCTCTTCTTAATCTCTTGTGCTTCTGTTAGGTTCTTGCCATTTTTGTCCTTTATTGTGCCCATCTTTGTATGAAATGTACCCTGGTGTCTCTAATATTCTTGAAGATACTCTAGTCTTTCCCATTTTATTGTTTTCCTCTATTCCTTTGCATTGTTCGCTTAAGAAGGCTTTCTTCTCTCTCCTTGCTATTCTCTGGAACTCTGCGTTCAGTTGGGTACATCTTTCCTTTCTCTCTTGCCTTTCACTTCTCTTCAGCTATATGGAAGGCCTCCTCAGACAACCACTTTGCCTTCTTACATTTCTTTTTCTTGGAATGGTTTTGGTCACTACCTCCTGTACAATGTTATGAACCTCTGTCCATTGTTTCTCAGGCTCTCAGTTTATTAGATCTAGTCCCTTGAATCTATTTGTCAGCCCCACTGTATAAGGTATTTGATTTATACCTGAATGGCCTAATAGTTTTAAACCTAATGTCCGAATGCCCTTCTGTTTCCACTTTGAGCCTGAGTTTTGCAATAAGGAACTGATGACCTGAGCCAAGTCAGCTCCAGGTTTTTTTCTTTTTTTTCTTTTTGCTCACTGAATAGAGCTTCTCCATCTTTGACTGTAAAGAATATAATCAGTTGATCTTCATATTGACCATCTGGTGATATCCATGTGTAGAGTCATCTCTTGTTGGTAACCATTACCAAAAAATTAAGTCATTGTTTATAGATTGAGAAAAGAGAACAAAAAGAATCATATAAAAACGTCAATTAAAATCACAGAAGCCAGAAAAAGAGGTGGCAGACCAAAAAAAATGTAAAAAAATAAGCCAATTAATAGAAAATTATATCAGAGTGGGTAAAAAGCAAGACCCAACTATGTGTTGATTATGGACACTTTAAGTATAGGAGATTTTAATTCTAATATCTCAGTTAATATAGCAAATTAATAATTTTGTCAATGGAATATATAGATAATATAAGCAAAAATAGGTAGGTAAAAGTGTTTGCATGGAATTAAGTTCCATTACTTCATATTCTCTTTACATGTGCATTAAAAATTGGAGCTAACTGGATAAGTTTTAGGACACAAAATCTTAGTCAATTAAAAAAATTATATGATATGAATAAGAAGTGTAAATTTATAAATAATTGGTTAACAAAAGCAAATGAATTCATTGGCTATTGGATGCAAATCAATTCAGTAAGACAACTGGTGAAAAAATTAAAATGATGAAATAAGTAGCCTTCCTATATAAAAGCAATAATCCATTAAAAAAATTCAATAGAAGAAAAGACCCTATTGACAATGGCAAGAAAAATATAAAATACTTAAGAAAAACTTATGAAGAAATATTTAAGTTCTAATTTTTTTAAAAAATTAAATGCTATCAGGGCACATAAAAACTGTTTTTGACAAGAAGATAGCACTATAAAGATATGTTGTCTTTAATGCAATCTGCTTGATAGGATCTCAGTTAAAATTTATCATCTGAGTTTTGTTGTAGTAAAGAAGAACTGATCATAAAGATCTAGTAATTTGATACGAGAAAGATAAAAAATTTCTGCACGGCCAAACACACATACACACACATAGTCAAAACCCAAATTACGAAGAAGACAAAATATTTGCGATATGTATTATATATAAATGCCTAATTTCTTTTCTGTATGAAGACTGCCTATAAATTAATTATAAAGTCAATAATATAATGTAAACCAGAGATCAAATCAAAAGAAATACAAAAATGCTTAATCTCACTCTTCATAAGATAAATGCAAAGGAATATTTTTTCCACCTGCAAATCAGTAAAGATTCAAATATTTGATAACAAACCTTAGTTGGAGAAGAAGTAGAGAAGCAGGCCTCATACTTTACTGATGAGGGTATAAATCAAAACATCCCCAATGAAGAGAAATTTGACAGTATTTATCAAAATTCCAAAAACATATCTTTGACTAAGTAACTCTATTTTGGGGAATTTATTCTACTGATATGCTGGTGATGTGTAAAATGGCATGTATCCAAGTAGAATCAATATAGCATTGGTGATATTATCAGACGATTGAAATGAACTAAAAGTTTAGGAATTGGCACAAGTTAAAGAAATTATTGGCAATCTAATCCATTCAATGGAAGTATCAATATATGTAGCTCTTTATAAATGAAGTAGCAGAAATGAATGATGTGGAAATAGCTCCAAGGTGTGTATGCATATGTGCGTGTTCATGCGTGTGTTACTGACCAGGGTTCTTGGCCTCCTTAATTAATAGAAATTGATCAGAGGCCAGAGGAAACATTCTGGCAAGGTTTTATTGGAATACCTACAGCGGTTTGGAGGCAGGGGTTAAAAACAAGTAACAGGTTCCCTCTTGTTCACTCATTCACTGAGGGTAAGCTGGTTCCTTATACGGAATAAGGGTTGGGGTATTTTCAGGTGTTGGGTCAGAGGGGTGGGTTAGGTGACTTGCCCACCCCTTTGTGGTGGTGTGTACAAGGGGCATGCCTAATACCCTCCTTTGCTCCAGACCCTACTTTTGTTCCTGGCTGTTCAGAAGTAACAGTTAGGTTTTTTGGTCTTTTATTATTTTTTTTATCTTGGCCATAATTTTCCCTAACTTTTCAAGCATGCAGTTATTTTTAGTCCCTTATAGTTTCTTTGTATTTTGTTGTTCATAGAGATGTTTGTCCAGGTGAAAGTATTGCAGCAAAGGGTCCCAGGTTCCAGCCTGTCTCATTCCCCACTGAGAGATGCTACACCATTATTCTTAAAGGGTAAGGGGCTGAAAGTCTCTTCTGAAACTTCTTTCTGTTGTAGAGGGGCTGCAGATCTTAACCTACCCTAGAGGTATACAAGTTCCTTGCTGATTATTCCAAAGAACTGTAGGAACCTGGGCCACCTCTGAAATGGGTCGAATACCTTGAGCCATCATGAGTGAGCCTTACTTCAAACTGTTAGAGCCTAGAAGACAGAAACCTAACCAGAAGTTGAAACAAACAAGGGAAGAACAATAATACCCATTAAAGAGCCTAGAGGAGAAGGCAATGGCACCCCACTCCAGTACTCTTGCCTGGAAAATCCCATGGATGGAGGAGCCTGGTAGGCTGCAGTCCATAGGGTCGCTAAGAGTTGGACACAACTCAGTGACTTCACTTTAACTTTTCACTTTCATGCATTGGAGAAGGAAATGCCAACCCACTCCAGTGTTCTTGCCTGGAGAATCCCAGGGATGGTGGAGCCTGGTGGGCTGCCATCTCTGGGGTCACACAGAGTTGGACATGACTGAAGCGACTTAGCAGCAGTAGCAGAAAGAGCCTAGAAAGGGAAGGAACCAGATTAACTTTGGGAAAGTGAAGTCGCTCAGTTGTGTCTGACTCTTTGTGACCCCATGGACTGTAGCCTACAATGCTCCTCTGTCCATGAAATTTTCCAGGCAAGAGTACTGGAGTGGGTTGCCATTTCCTTCTCCAGAGGATCTTCCCAACCCAGGGATCGAACCTGGGTCTCCCACATTACAGGCAGATGCTTTACCATCTGAGCCACCAGGTAAGTCCGCCTTGGTCCACCAGTGGAGGCAGTATTGCCCCTGCCAAAATTGTGAAGCCACTCTGTGCAGGCATTTATTTCCTTATATTAACTTCTGCCTATCCTGTTGCATTGGTCCAGGGGCAGCAGGGAGTATTAGGTATCATACAAACTACCTTTTGATGGGGCCTATCTTTTGGATAGATATCTCAGGTTTTCCACTGGCTCACAGATCCATTTTTTCCTCTGTTGTGACCTGCGGGGTTTCCGGAGGTAAAAGCTTTAGACAGATGTACCCAACTAGGTATCCTTGTGGTTTGACAGCAGCGAGTATGGCCAAAATTACTTTATAAGGGCTCTTCCATCTTGGCAATAGTTGGTCTTCAGGGGAGCCTCTTTCCAGGTTTTAAGAAGAACTTGGTCCCCAGGGTTTATTTGTGAACTGTTCCTTCCTCTGTATTTTTAATGGGAGCTGGCAGTGCTTTGTGGGCATAGTCCTAGATTGCCTTCTGAACTTGCCCTAGATTAATAATAAACCTCAGGGTCTGGTTCACTTCCTTCTCTAGTACAAGCTCAGTAGTAAGAAAAGCCTCTCATAGGTCATTTTAAATGTGCTGAGCCTCAGACCGTTCTGTGGGGCTACACAGACCCTGAGGAGCGCAATAGAAAACAAGTTGGTCCCGAGTTCGACAGGTTCTTAGCAGAGCTTTGCTAAGGCTTTCTTTAAAGTATGGTTTATTTTTTTTACCTGTCATGGTCGAGGGAGTGGAGAGGATGCCAAGAGGTATGTAGCTTGTAGTCTATCCCTAGGGTCATTGTGAGCCCCTGTGTGATTTTTGGCTATAAAAAAAGGACCCATTATTACTCTGGAGGGACTTTGGAAGTCCAGACTGAGCAATTGTTTTCTTTAAAAGAGACTTGACCGACTTCCATGGCCTTTCCAGATTGGATGTAGAAGGCTACAACCCATTCTGTGAAAGTATCAATAAACACCAGAATGTATTTATACTCTGATCATGACGGAACTGTCAGCCTTCCTCGAGATATGTCCCTCGGTACTGAATTGGCCTGAGTAACAAAAGAGAAATTGGATTGGCTTGTGAATTATTATGGGCTCATAAATCACAGGCAAGCATCACTTATTTTATTGTTCTTTTAAGCCCCTTCCCTGAAAAAAGCCTTTTGCACTGAGTCCCATAGTACATCCCTCCCACTAAGGGGTGGTATCATGTAAGCTCTTAGTTTCCATTGTTGGGACTCAGGAATTAGAAACTTCCCTTCCTTTTTATATCAGCATGTGCTTCCCTTCTCATAGCCCCATTTCTCAGCATGTTCTTGTTCCTGTGGGGAGTCCTGGGGAGGCTGGGAGAGCCAGCCACTAGAACCATAACTGGTTCAGGTTCCTGCAGAGGAGCGGCCTGTTTTGTAATCTAATCAGTTTTGCTATTTCTTGGTTCACAGAACGTCCATCCCTCTGATGGCCCCTCCAGTGGACAATTGCTGCCTGGGTCAGGAGCTGCTCTCCTTCTAAAAGATCAAGAATCACATCTTTATGTTTTGGGGGGAATTTCCAGCAGCTAACATGCCTCCTTTGCAAATGGCAGCATGAACATGTAGCATATGGAACTCATACTTAGAGTCAGTAAAAACTTAATTTCTTATCCCTCCCTACTTGCAAAGCTCTCATTAATGCAATTAGTTTTCTCTTTGATGTCTGGGGTGGCAGGGCCTTGGCTTCTGTGACTTCATCTAGACTAACTAAGGCATACACACCCCGCCCTTTGGATTACCATTTCTGTAAAACTGGTCCCATCAGTCAATTATTCGACCTCAGGACTGTGAAGAAGTTCATCTAGAAGATCAGAACAGCTGAAATAAGTTTGTTCTGTGGTGTCTATATTCTGCTGTCTCCACTCTCAACCACTGGAAGCAGAGTGGAGTTGGTATATCTTTAAGGTAATTTGGGGGTGTCCATTAGGAGGGCCTGATATCTTGTTAACCTTTCTTCAGCCAGCCAATGATGTCCTTTGACTTCAGCACAGATTGTACCACTGAAGAGTTAACCCATCTAAGTGTTGTCCTAGGGTGAGCTTGGAAGCCTAATTAACCAATAGGGATTTGATTGCTCCTGTACAATATTATGAACCTCTACCCATAGTTCTTCAGGCACTCTATCTATCAGATCTAACCCCTTGAATCTATTTCTCACTTCCCCTGTATAATCATAAGGGATTTGATTTAGGTCATACCTAAGTGGTCTAGGGGTTTTCCCTACTTTCTTCAATTTAAGTCTGAATTTGGCAATAAGGAGTTCATGATCTAAGCCACAGTCAGCTCCCAACTTGTTTTTGCTGACTGTATAGAGCTTCTCCATCTTTGGCTGCAAAGAGTATAATCAATCTGATTTTGGTATTGACCATCTGGTGATGTCCATGTGTAGAGTCTTCTCTCGTGTTGGAAGAGGGTGTTGGCTATGACCAGTGTGTTCTCTTGGCAAAACTCTATTAGCCTTTGCCCTGCTTCATTTTCTACTCCAAGGCCAAATTTGCCTGTTACTCCAGGTATCTCTTGATTTCCTACTTTTGCATTCCAGTCCCCTATAATGAAAAGGACATCTTTTTTGAGTGTTAGTTCTAGAAGGTCTTGTAGGTCCTCATCAGTTCAGTTCAGTAGCTCAGTCATGTTCTATTCTTTGCAACCCCATGGACTGTGGCACTCCAGGCCTCTCTGTCCATCACCAACTCCCAGACTTTACTCAAATTCATGTGCATTGAGTCGGTGATACCATCCAAACATCTCATCCTCTGTTGTCCCCTTCTCCAGCCTTCCATCTTTCCCAGTATCAGGGTCTTTTCCAGTGAGTCAGTTCTTCACATCAGGAGGCCAAAGTATTGGAGTTTCAGCTTCAGCATCAGTTCTTCCAATGAATATGCAGGGTTGATGTCCCTTAGGATGGACTGGTTGGATCTCTTTGCAGTCCAAGGGACTCTCAAGAGTCTTCTCCAACANCCAGCCTCAGGGTCTTTTCCAGTTAGTTGGCTCCTCTCATCAGGTGGTCAAAGTATTGGAGCTTCAGCTTCAGCATCGGTTCTTCCAATGAATATGCAGGGTTGATGTCCCTTAGGATGGACTGGTTGGATCTCTTTGCAGTCCAAGGGACTCTCAAGAGTCTTCTCCAACACCACAGTTCAAAAGCATCACTTCTTTAGTGCTTAGCTTTCTTTTTAGTCCAACTCTTACATTCACACATGACTACTAGAAAAGCCATAGCTTTGACCTGATGGACCTTTGTTGGCAAAATAATGTCTCTGCTTTTTAATACGCTGTCTCGGTTAGTCATAACTTTTCTTCTGAGGAGCAAGTATCTTTTAATTTCATGGCTGCAATCACCATCTGCAGTGATTTTGGAGCCCCCCAAAATAAAGTCTGTTACTAGTTCCATTGTTTCCCCATCTGTTTTCAATGAAGTGATGGGACCAGATGCCATGGTCTTCGTTTTTTGAATGTTGAGTTTTAAGCCAAAATTTTCCCTCTCCTCTTTCACTTTCATCAAGAGGCTCTTTAGTTCCTCTTCACTTTCTGCCATAAGGGTGGTGTCATCTGCATATCTGAGGTTATTGATATTTCTCCTGGCAATCTTGATTCCAGCTTGTGCTTCATCTTGTCTGGCATTTCTCATGATGTACTCTGCATATAAGCAGGGTGACAATATACAGCCTTGATGTACTCCTTTCCCAATTAGGAACCAGTCAGTTGTTCCATGTCCAGTTCTAACTGTTGCTTCCTGACCTGCATATAGGTTTTTGAAGGGGCAGGTCAGGTGGTCAGGTAGGTCTTCATAGAACCATTCAACTTCAGCTTCTTCAGCTTTACTGGTTGGGGCATAGACTTGGATTATTGTGATATTGAGTAATTTGCCTTAGAAATGAGCAGAGATCATTCTGTTGTTTCTGAGACTTCATCCAAGTGTCAGAGGAGTGTGTAATTTCCTCAGTTCTGTCTCACCACAGCAAAATTTGAAGTGTCAGGTGGACCAGGGTTATAGCTCAGTTTTATTGGCAAGCAAAGGAAAATACATCCTTGAGGCGTGAGGGTGGGACCCAAAAGGCACGAGGAGAAGAGAGTCCCCAGGCCCAATTTTGGCTCCTCTTTTTATATGTCTTTTCTCCTTCCCCCGAGCCTGCCCTATGTAAATTGGGCTAGCCAGGAGGGCTGTTTGTTTTACCTGAGGTTCTCACTCCAGTCTTCGGACCTTCCTTTGTTCCATTTCCTTGGGCTTTTCCCTTTGTCTTTTAGCCACCGCCATTTTGGACTCCTTTTTCCTAATCTAACTACCTAACACAAGTACTGCATTTCGGACTCTTTTGTTGACTATGAGGGCTACTCCATTTCTTCTAAGGGATTCTTGCCTACAGTAGTAGATATAATGGTCATCTGAATTTTTAAATTCACCCATTCTAGTCCATTTTAGTTCACTGACTCCTAAAATGTCAATGTTCACTCTTGCCATCTCCTGTTTGACCACTTCCAATTTACCTTGATCCATGGACCTAACATTCCAGAGTCCTATGCAATATTGTTTCTTACAGCATTGAACTTTATTTCTGAGAAAGTAACAGGCAGGAAGGACAGGGGTCTCCAAATGGAGGAAGTAGGCTGCAAGTGTCAGATATTTTTTCTCTCTCTCTTAAGAGGCAGGAGGAAACAAACCAAAAGTGTTAGATATTTTCCCCTTCTCTATACATATTTAAAAAGAGATTTCTTTTAAAATTCTCTGTTGCCATGATGATACCTAGTTCCACCTGAACTTAACTTTTCTCAAACCTTGAGCTAACCACTGTATTTTTCTTATGGAAATGTTCATCTTAAGCTATGTTAATGAACTATGTATTTACCTCAGATTCTGTCTTCAAATGGGTTCCACCTAAGACTCAGAATCCACTTATCAAACCAGTATGTTTTACTCATGCAAATGTTCTCTTAAGCTATGTTAATGATCCTGTATTTGCTTGGAAGCCTGCCTTTCTTCAAGATTCATGTCAATCATTTTATGGCCCAGGACAACTCACCTTGTGCCAATGTTATCTCAAAATGCATGTTATGGGTGAGGGGCCTGATGCCAGTCTCTGAGTTTTGAGACATTTCCTTTCTCCAGTTAGCGAACTGCTAGTATATATAACATCTGGCTAAAGACTAGCAGGGGGACACTCTTTCTGCCCCCTTCTGATGTCTATCTCAGAAGCTTTCTCTGTCTACTTTAATAAAACTTTATTACACAAATGCTCTGAGCAATCAAGCCTTGTCACTAGTCCCAGATTGAATTCCTCTCCTTCAGAGGCCAAGAATCCCAGCATCTTTCACAGCTCAGCAACAACCTTTTACTTCAGTCACCAGTCACACCCACAACTGGGTATTGGTTTTGCTTTAGCTTTCTCTCTTCATTCTTTCTGGAGTTATTTCTCCACTGTTCTCCAGTAGCATATTGGGTACCTACCAATCTAGGGAGTTCATCTTTCAGTGTCCTATCTTTTTGCCTTTTCATACTGTTCATGGGGTTCTCAAGGCAAGAATACTGAAGTAGTTTGCCATTCCCTTCTCCAGTGGACCACGTATTGTCAGAACTCTCCATCATGACCTTGGGTGGCCCTACATGGCATGGTTCATAGTTTGATTGAATTAGACAAGGTTGTGGTCCATGTGATCAGTTTGATTAGTTTTCTGTGATTGTGGTTTTCATTCTGTCTTCCCTCTGATGGATAAGGATAAGAGGCTTATGGAGGCTTCCTGATGGGAGAGACTGACTGTAGGGGAAACTGGGTCTTGTTCTGATGGGCAGGGCTATGCTCAGTAAATCTTTAACCCAATTTTCTGTTGCAGGGCTGGGCTGTGTTCCCTCCCTGTTGTTTAACCTGAGGCCTAACTATGGTGGAGGTAAGGAAGATAATGGCAACCTCCTTCAAAAGGTCCATGCATGCACTGCCACACACAGTGCCCTCGACCCTGCAGCAGGCCACCGCTGACCCGGGCCTCTGCCAGTCACATTACCAGTCACATCCACAGCTGGGTGTTGTTTTTCCTTTGGCTCCGTCTCTTCATTCTTTCTGGAGTTTATTTCTCCATTGCTCTCTAGTAGCATATTGGGCACCTTCCAACCTGGGGTGCCTACACTGGAGACTCCTGGACACTCCCAGGCCAGTCTGGGTCAGTCTCTTGTGGGGTCACTCCTCCTTTCTCCTGGGTCCTGGTGTGCACAAGGTTTTGTTTGTGCCCTCCAAGAGTCTGTTTCCCCAGTCCTGCGTATGTTCTGGCAGCTCTATGGTGGGGTTAATGGTGACCTCCTCCAGAAGGTCTTATGACATGCTCAGGTCTGGTGTACCCAGAGCCCCTGCCCCTGCGACAGGCCACTGCTGACCCTTACCTCCACAGGTAATGCTCAAACTCAGTCTCTGTGGGGTCTCCTGGCATGGAAAAGGTTTTCTTTGAGCCCTCTGAGTGTCTGGTGGGTATGGGATTTGATTCTAAATGCAATTTTGTGCCTCCTACTGTCTTGCTGGGGCTTCTCCTTTGCCCTCAGACATGGGGTATCTTTTTTTTTGGTGTGATCCAACATTCTCCTGTGGACAGTTGTTCAGCAGTGAGTTGCAATTTTGGAGTTCTCAGGTGTGTGAGATGAGTGCATGTCCTTCTACTCTGCCATCTTGTTTAGTCCCAGAGGTTCATGACATTGTGCAGGATACAGTGATCAAAACCATCCCCAAGAAAAAGAAAGGCAAAAAAGCAAAATGACTGAGGAGGTCTTACAAATAGCTGAGAAAATAAGAGAAGTTAAAGGCAAAGGAGAAAAGGGAACATAACCTATTTGATTGCAGAGTTCCAAAGAATAGCAAGGAGAGATAAGAAAGCCTTTCTCAGTGATCAGTGCAAAGCAATAGAGGAAAACATTAGAATTGAAAAGACCACAAATCTCTTCAAGAAAATTAGAGATACCAAGGGAACTTTTCGTGCAAAGATGGGCACAATAAAGAACAGAAATGGTATATGGACCTAACAGAAACAGAAGATATTAAGAAGAGGTGGCAGGAATACATAGAAGAACTATACAGAAAAGATCTTCATGACCCAGATAATCATGATGGTGTGATCACTCACCTAAAGCCAGACATCCTGGAATGTGAAGCAGAGTGGGCCTTAGGAAGCATCACTGTGAACAAAGCTAGTGGAGGTAATGGAATTCCAGCTGAGCTATTTCAAACCCTAAAAGATGATGCTGTGNACTGAACTGAGTATGTTTCCCATGGTCTTTGTCCCGGGAGTCTGATCGAAAGTAAGAAACAAAGCAAGGCAGATAGTTACAAGGGATAGATAGTTTATAACAGATAGTTTTATCTGTTATTTTATACAGATAAAATTTAATAAAGGTTCAGAGAAAAGAAATTTTTTGAGGGTTCAAGGAGTACTGAATGGACTATAAATCTGATGGACCTATAATCTCCACAGGCTGTAGACCTAATAATGGAAAGGATTTGTTATTGCCATTTGTATATTAAGCAAGGTGAAGTGGTCAGAATGTTGGCGTTTTGGATCATAGAAAATAGGTTTCTATCAATTCTCCTTCCTAATCAGAAAAGAGGGCTTCCCTGATGGCTCAGTGGTGTAGAATCCACCTGCCAATGCAGGAGATGTGGGTTCAATCCCTGGGTTGGGAAGATCCCTGGAGAAGGAAATGGCAACCCACTCCAGTTTGCTTGCCTGGAGAATCCCGTAGACAGAGAAGCCTGGGTGGGCTTACAGTCCATGGGCTCCCAAAGAGTCGGACACAACTAAGGACTAAACAACATTATAGTTTACAGACCCACTTTCAGGCCATTTCCCTCAATTCCCTAACTTATGCCAGCACCAGGCCATCTTACAGTAGTTTTTCTCTTCTCAGCCTATTCTGAAAATTTTCCAGTTTTTAAGGATACACCACAGAGATGTTTCTTCTGGCTAAGAAGAGGATCCTCGCATGTTGAGTAACCTGCAACCAATAAAGAGCCCTTCTAGAAGTGAAGTCTGGAAACATTTACCAGGAGGCTTTTGTCCTATAGTAAGTTTCCCCACACTGAAGATGTTTCTTGGGATTGAGCCATCTCTGAAGTCTAGGATGTTGGCTGTGTGGAAGTGGCCAGTCCAATATGAAATCTGTCACAGTGTCTGGACTGTCAAAGTCTGAACCAAAGAGGGTCCTAGAGGTACAGAGAGGAGCTTCTGGAAGAATTGGAGATGGGCACAATGGAAAAATGCCACAGGGAATATTCCCATAGGGATTTTTTTTTTTTCACATAGCGTAAGCTGTGAGACTAGGAAGTAGAGCCCCAAACTCTCCCCACTATCTGTTTGGCAGCCATGATAAAACTGGGGAAACTGATGATTCCATCTGGCACAGGCAACAGTGAGTTTGAACGTTTCCCGTGTAATTTAACATACCAAATGAACCCAGTTAGTTTAGGATCTCTCTTTGGGTTGCTCCAGGGGCCCCATGTGGCAACCATGAAGTGTCTTTGACATTAGCATTCCCTGATGGGAATATCCTATAATCTCCAGAAACATGTGTCTTCCCAAAGCACAGTTCCTTTCTTTAATATGGTGCAAGATATGTCTAATAAAACCTAAACATCTTTAGTTTGCCTCTTATGAGAAAACGAAAGTAGGTAAATGTAGAACTGTTTAGCAATTAATGTCCCAGTATTTCATTTTACTTAAAATGACCTGAAAACTCAGTGAATTTCTATCATTTAACTTAAAGTTACCAAAATCTGGGGGGACTTTTAAGTAAATATAACTAGGATTAGACTCTTGTCCTCATTATATTTACTTAAAAGTGTAATCATATTGGGCAGTTTTCCTTTCTGACAAAGTTGATAACAGAAACAATATGTACTTAGTGACTTTCAGTAACATAAGGTACAAGAAAAATATACTTAATGTTGATAATTCTAAAGACAGATCTGTATTAAATCCACAAGCTTAAGCTAGACAAGTTAATTTTTGACAAAGCCAGACATCTCATAGTTTTCCCACTTGAATGTAAAAGGCCTCCTTTTTTCTCCCTCAGTCCGGGGGACTACAGGTGGATCGGGTGGTTTCCGAGAATCCAGGCACAATAGTTACATTGCAAAGGCAGAAGAAAAAGATGCAAGCTCCTCTCTTTTATTGTTTTGCTCTTTGAAATCCTACTAAGTAACCCAGGGCTGGAGTTTCAGGCAATGTAGGCTGTCTTTGCATTTCAAGACTTAAATGCTCCACTGTGCCCACACTGAGGACAGAGACTTGCAGGAGCATCTGGACAGACAGAAGTACACAAAACAAAGATCCTTTTAAACACAGGTACCAATAACAGAAGGTGGACATCCCTGGTGGCTCAGATGGTAAAGAAACCGCCTGCCAATGCAGTAGATGTGGGTTCCATCCCTGGGTCTGGAAGTTCCCCTGTAGTAGGGAATGGCAGCCAACTCCAGTATTCTTGCCTGGAGAATCCCAGGGACAGAGGCACCTGGCGAGCTACAGTCCATGGGGTCGCAAAGAGTCAGACACAACTTAGCTTCTAAACAAGCACCACCACCAATGACAGAAACTTAAAGACACAAACTAGGAGTCTTCATGATGAAGGGGATGGGAGTGTAGGGGTGGGTGCCAAGGGAGAGAGAAAGGGAGGAAGGACAGAAAAGATTGAAAAAGAGAGAGAGAGAGGCAGCCATTTCAATCTGCACCCCTGTGGGTGTCTATTCAGGTGCCAACCTGTGCACTTCTAGAAAGGGCGAGTGAAGGAGGGGGCACCCTGTCCACTGTCCACCAGGGTGATCAAGCTCAGGAACCAGCCAGCTGTATGCCATCTGTGGGACTCTCATCCATGGATACACGAGTCAGTAGAAACCTGCCGCCTCAGCTTGTTCCCAGGGGTCTTCTCTTGGCGGCAGGAAAGTACAGATGAGAGTACTGGGGTGATAGGACTTCCAGCCACTGCACGACATGAGGTCTGAACCACTATCATTCTTGTAAACCTCCCATTTGGGAGAGGCCAAGGTCTCCCCGGTGTGAGGGGAATCTCTCCCCTGCTACTCGTCACCTATCAGGGTGAGCCAGTCCTGGCCAGAGTGAGCAGGTCTCACAAGCTGAGAGGAGTGATTCTGAGGCTGGCTGATGTCCAGTCTCGGATAGGTAGGACACAAGCTGGAGAAGACAGAGAGAGGAGAAGTAGAGAGGTTTCAGGAGCGAGAAGGGGAAAATGGTGAGGGAGAAGAGACAAGGAGAAGGGGGCAAACCTTGCCCGAATGAGGGTAAGGGGCCAGGAGGGCCGACTTACCAAGAGAGTCAGTCAGGTGATAGCTTGTCACCCATGGGGAAGCTGTTTTCAAGTAGGCCCAAAGGTGCCCGGATCTTCTCCTGGGAAGGAGATAATCATCCCTTCATGGTTACCACAAAGGATGTTACTGACCAGGGTTCTTGGCCTTCTTAATCAGTAGAAATTGTTAAGAGGACAGACATGAAATTCAGACAAGGCTTTATTGGGGCCCCTGCTGCAGCAAGGGAGAACTAGAGCGAACACCAGTTTCCTTTGCTCACTTGCTCCCGGAGGGGGCATAAGCTGGTCCCTTATATAGGGTGAGGGTTAGGGTGTTCAGGGGTTGGGCCACAGGACTGCCTTAGTGGTTTGCGTGTGATGTTGTGTGTGGGGGCAGTGGGGCGTCATATGCTGTACCCTGCTTTTGTTCTTGGTTCTTCGGACATGGCAAGTGGGCTGTTGGGTCTCCTCTGTATCTTGTCCATAATTTTCCTCAGCTGTGTGTGTGTTCACAGTTATTTTTAGCCCCTTATAGTTTCTTTGTATTTTGTTGCATTAGTATACAGTATTTTCCTTTCTAACTTATTTCACTGTCTAAAATAGGCTATAGGTTCATCCACCTTATTAGAACTGAGTCAAATGTGTTCCTTTTTATGGATCTCGACAGTTTGGAGGAATACTGGTCAGATATGTTGTAGAATATATATTCTCATGGTTCCTCAGGATTATGGGTCTTTGGGAAGAAAACTACAGAAGAAAGTGCCATTTTTATCACATTGTATAGAGGGTAGACTCTATCAACATGGCTTACCACTGTTGATGCTGAGTTTGAGCCAAGGTGTTTTTTTTTTATGAGAGCAAATGGAAAAGCAGAATTGCCATTCATTGACCAGGAACAGTATAAGTTGAGTGATTTTGGAAACACCAAGAGTTTTAATTAGCCTTCTGATTAAATACCAAAAAACTAAAGCTACTGAATAGGTTAGAATTTAGGAGAGAAGTTAATGGTTGAACATATAGATGGTGGAATCTCTGGAATATAGATGCTATTTAAAGCCGTGGACTAGATCACTAAGAACTTGAAAAAAGGGGTGCAATTTGTTTTTTTTCTTTAAGATTTCAACAGGGAGTTTTACTGCAAATGAGAACAGTTTGGGTTTTTACTTTTCCTGTTAGAACTTTTAATCTTTTTCCATTATTTCTGACTTTAAGTGAAATCTTCTAATAGCTCCACATTGAGTATGATATCTTCTATGCTATTTTGCATATGCTCCGTATCAGGTGAAAGATACCTTCTAATTCTAGTTGCTGCTGCTGCTAAGTCACTTCAGTCGTGTCCGACTCGTTAACCAAGAGCTATTGTGAATAAGAGTTGAACTTTCTCAAATGCTTTTTTCTGTCTCTGTTGGTATTATAGACTTCCTCGTGGCTCAGATGGTAAAGAATCTGCCGCAATGTGGGAGACCTGGGTTGGATCCCTGGATTGGGAAGATCCCCGAAAGGAGGGAATGGCAACCTACTCCAGTATTCTTGTCTGGAGAATCCCCATGGACAGAAGGGCTTACAGTCCATGGGGTAACAAAGAGTCGGACACGACTAAGTGACTAAGCACAGGGCACATTGGTATTATTAGGTTGATTTTCTCACGTTTAAAATTTATTAAATCATCAGTACATTCTTCTGAAATGGAACCATCCTTGCACTCCTGGGGAGAAAATCTAGTTAATCACAATGTATATCATCATCCTTGTATCCTCGGCACTTCCATTTTGTAACTTTTTTTTTTTAATTTTTTCAAAATCGATTTTATTGCAGCCAAAACAGTGGAATTAACTGTACATAATAAACTATTATATATATACACACATTTTAAGTTATAGGGAATAAAGTTTATTTTGGCAGAGAGTGTTAAACAAAATTAAAGTTGCATACATTAGTAACATAACTCAACATCCTTAATTTGGTATAAGTGTGACACATTTTCTTGCTTTCCTGTGTTCTGCTAAATCACCATAACCTAAACTGCTTTATAAAACGGATACGCTGAAATTTAACTTTACTGTTTTCGCTTACGCTCTGATTCCAAACAAAACTTTTCATAAGCTTCTTCTATCTCTGGGTCCATCTCATCATCAATATCATCCAAGTACGGATCACCACCCCCTGATAAATCTGTTCCATTTTCTTCATAATCTGGAAAAAAGTCTTCTCTTTCAAGTAACTCTTGATATTTCTCTTGGTAATCTGGATCAGCTGCAGTGAAAGGAACACCATCAGATGTATAAAATGTTGGCTCATTCATGAAATAATTAGGATCATTTTCAGGCGTTGCTTCCCTGTATGTTGAAGCTGCATGGACTCTACCCCAGTTACTTGACCGGAGTTCTACAAGCTTCAAAAGCATCTGTTTTACATCTCTGCTGCAATTTGCATCTAGGACAACATTTTCAATTCTCTGAATAATTTCTTCCATGTCAGTCTTTCCTTTTTCCTTCCAGGCATCTTCTAAAACTGACCCTGTCAACTTCAGTAATTTTACTGCACAAATTAAGTTGTCATCCATAGGATTAGAGAAGAGGGCATTCAGCAACTCCCGAAGACCGACCTGAAGAATGTCTGCCCTTGTAACCTGTCCATTTGTCCCTTTGATCTCCAGGTTAAGATAAAGTTCTCCCAGAAAGAGTACAAATGCATGGAATCATTTTCGAGTCACTTCATCCCCTTTTGCAGCTTGATCTTTAACTTCATATTCAGTCCGACATCTTTGAAGAAGCAATTGGCGGAAGTTGCCACTCTGTGGGCTAATTGTCAGATGATGGGACAGGTAGTTACAGAGGCGCGCTCCCATGTAAGAGAAATTGGGGATAGATGTAGCCTGTTGATAGATGAGTTCCACCAGTTCTTGCAAAGCATCATCTGTTGTAACCCACCCATTCAGGGTCTCTACAAACTGTCCAATTTCAGTTTCAAAACTGCCAGGCTGTTCTGTAAGATGATTCAAAAAATCCTGAACATATTCTGATAAAGTAGGATAATCCTCACAGCCGTCCTCATAGGATTCCGTATAATTAGAAGAATAACTTGATGGGTAGAATTCAGGGGCGTTTACAGACAGCTTAGACATTAATACAGGAGCTACAGCCACCTGGGGTTTAGCCATTGCTGACTTCGAATTCTGCTGTGGGATGTTATCTGGTGAACTAGATGGAGCTCTCAGGGGCCTCGTTTGTTCCCTGCTAGGCCCGGCCTGCACGATGGTTCTCAGGAGAGAAGTGCCCCATTTTGTAACATTTTATCTAGTACTTTTCATCTATATTCATGAATACAATGCCTTATTTTCTCATCTTATGTTGTTAGGAAAGTAAAAGTGGAAGTGTTAGTCATTCAGTCATGTCTGACTCTTTGTGACTGCACAGACTATAGCCTTCCATGCTCCTCTGCCTATGGAATTCTCCAGGCAAGAATACTGGAGTGAGTAGCCATTTCCTTCTCCAGGTGTCTCTGATGATAAAGAATCTGCCTATGATGTGGGAGATCCACGTTCAACACCTCGGTTCAGAAGATCTCCTAGGGAAGGGAATAGCTACCAACTGCAGCATTCTTGCCTGGAGAATCCTATGGAAAGAAGAGCCTGATGGGCTACAGTCCATGGGGTTGCAAAGAGTCTGACACGACTGTGTGACTAATGTTGTTTGGAAGTCAACCATAATTAACATCTGTCTCAGAAATCACTTAGCAATCCTTCACTTGTCAGGGAAGGAAATTGAAGCTCAGAGAAGGTAAACTCCAGAGTTGCATTGTTAATTAGTGACAATATTAGATTTCTAGTCTAATGTGCTTTCTATCTTACTCTGATGACCTGCTCAGTAACAGTTCTAAAAGAATGCCAGTGGGAAGACACCAAATGGCTATGTACATGCTGTTGGGTTGGTATGTGATATGTGAACTAGAGGGCTTTTCCGATGGCTCATCAGTAAAGAATCTACCTGCAATGCAGGAGATGTGGGTTCAGTCCCTGGGTTAGGAAGATCCCCTGGAGGAGGGCTTAGCATCCTGCTCCAGATTTCTTGCCTGGAAAATCCTATAGACAGAGTGTTAAGACCTAACATATGCCATGTCAGGCTTTAAGGCCTGAGTTCCATTTATCAAGAAGCTGAGATATCGCCTAGGAGCAACTGAGATCATCTTCCNTAGGAAGATCCCCTGGAGGAGGGCTTAGCATCCTGCTCCAGATTTCTTGCCTGGAAAATCCTATAGACAGAGTGTTAAGACCTAACATATGCCATGTCAGGCTTTAAGGCCTGAGTTCCATTTATCAAGAAGCTGAGATATCGCCTAGGAGCAACTGAGATCATCTTCCGTGGGTGTCAGGACTTGACCAATTAGCATGTTTCCCATAGCCTGGTTTGAGCCTGTCAGGACGTAATGGACATCCCCCAAGAAAGCCCACGTGCATGAAAATTTAGCCAATTAGTAGATGCCTGGAAACCCTTGCAACCAATCTGCCTTTGTCAACTCCCTGTCTTTGTTCTAAATCTATAAATACTGCTGCAATTCAGAGCTCAGGGCTCTTGCTCGACTCCACTACGCTGGATGCGGTTTGGGCCCTAGCTCAAGCTAGCAATAAACCCCTTTTTGCTTTTGCATTGCTGTGGAGGTTTTGCTCTCTCAGTTTTGGGGACTTGGACCTCGGGCATAACAAGAGGAGCCTGGCAGACTATGATCCATTGGGTCGCAAAGAGTCAGACATGACTGTAACAACTGAGCATACACGCAGGTGACCTAGAGTCATTTATCTCCTAGGCTGTCTTTCCAAAATTTCATTTCTAAGCCTTTAAGAAAATGCTGAATTGCCAAAAGAATAAGTACAAGTTTTGAGCTGTAATTATTGCTTGAAAATGAATATGCTTATTAAAAACAACTGTGTTGTTTTTCCCTTTTCTTTTTTCTAAACTATGCTGTAAAACCTAGAGAGGAGAAGTGGGGTGTTCTTAAATTCAAGGGTTTGAGAAGCACTACTACAGGTATAAGTATTTAAGAGTTATTATGGATTGGAAACAACTAGTTAAAATTATGCAAACTTAAACTTTGTAAAAACACAAAAGTCGAAAAAGATTTAGGATCTTTTGTAGTATTAGCACATATTATCAGTATAGTTTTTGTATTTGTTTTACCAGAAAACTCATTTTAGTTGCTTGGTTTCTTGTTTAAAGTAAAGTTTCAGAGACAGCAAAAGAGACACAGATGCATGGAATGGACTTTTGGACTTTGAGGGAGAGGGAGGCGGGGGAAGGTTTGGGAGAATGGCACTGAAACATGTGTGCTGTCGTGTGGGAAACGAATCGTCGGTCTATATTCGGTACAGGATACAGGATGCTTGGGACTGGTGCACGGGGATGATCCAGAGAGTTGATGTGGAGTGGGAGGTGGGGGGGGGGGTTCAAGATTGGGAACTCATGTACACCTGAGATGAAAAAAAAATAAAGATAAAAAAAATGTCAGATTTTCCAAAGGAAGCATATTTGTTCTGCCTCCTACATGATTATTTTTAGCAAAATCTCATTTAGGGGAGAAAAGGAAATGATTATAAGTGTTTTATGCAGTGTATGTTCTATGCATACATCTTCATAGAAAATTCAAATCCATTTAAAAGAAGTTTATAGAGTACTCACTCTGTGTAAGCATTTGAATATACTGGGATTCTAAAGACAAAGTTATTGCCATCAAGGAGTTTGTAAATGAACAATGAATATAGACACAACCAATAAAAATGTAATGCACAAAGATTTATAATGAAAGAAAACTTTGAGCTGGTTCTTGAAAAATGAGGAGTGGCTCAGACAGTAAAAAGAGTTCGCCTGCAATGTGGGAGACCTAGTTTCAATCCCTGGGTCAGGAGGATCCCCTGGAGAAGGGCATGGCAACCCACTCCAGTATTCTTGCCTGCAGAATCCCATGGACAGAGGAGCCTGGCAGTCCTCTGGGGTGGCAAAGAGTTGGACACAACTGAGTGACTAAGCATATCACAACACAGGGAAAAAGGCATGTCAGGAAGAGGGAGTGAACAGAGCAAAGGCTTGTGAGGTAGCAGATACTTGAGGCTGGTGCCTGGGGATGGAGGAAGATGCAGGAAGAGAAGAGTCTAGAAAATAAACATGAGTTTCACTGTTGATGTTTCCATGCTACTCTCTCAATTCATCCCACCATCTTCTTCCCCCACTGTGCCCACCAGTCTGTTCTCTATGTTTGCGTCTCCCTTGCTGCCCTGCAAAAAGGTTCATCAGTACCATCTTTCTAGATTCCGTTTATACATTAATATATGATATTTGTTTTTCTGACTTCACTCTGTATAATAGGTTTTAGGTTCATCCTCCTCATTAGAACTGACTCAAATATTATGACTGAGTAATATTCCATTGTATATATGTACCACAGCTTCTTTATCCATTTGAAAGGTTGCTGCTGCAAGCCGTGTGTTACATAGGGATTCGTGACCTCCAGAGGAGAGGATTTTGATCCGAGGTCAGAGAGGAGGCTTGACTACTTGCAGCTTTATGTGTAGCAAAGTTTTATTAAAGTGTAATAGAGATAGGGAAAGCTTCTAACATAGACATCAGAAGGGGAAAGAGAGTGCCCCCTTGCTAGTTTTTAGCAAGGCATTTTATGTCTGTTGGAGAACTTCTAATCAGATAAAAAAACACCTCAAGGTTGAGGGAGTTTCACCAGGCCCCTCTCCTACAATGTGTATTTTTGAGATAGGATGGCACATTTTTTGTCATCCTCAACCATAAAGCAATTGACATGAAAACTGGTGTGTTGAGCCATTATCAGTCCAAAGTTTGAGAAAAGAAAAAAAAGAGGTTAGTCTTAGGCAGAAACAGTTTCATCAACAAAGAAGGGAAAAAAATTTGCATGCCACTTGCAATTTCCTCCTGCTGCTCTGGGACCTCTGTCCTTCTTACCTGTTAGCCTCTCACATTCATATGTTGACAGACATCTAGGTTGCTTCCATGTCCTGGCGATTGTAAATAGTGCTGCAATGAACATTTGGGTACATGTGACTCTTTCAATTTTGGTTTCCTCAGGGTATGTGCCTAGTAATGGGATTGCTGAGTCATATGGTAGTTTTAGTCCTATATAAATATATATATTTTTAAAGAATCTCCATACTGTCTTCAGTAATGGCAGTATCAATTTATATTTCCACCAACAGTACAAGAAGGTTCTCTTTTTTCCACACCCTCTCCAATGTGTCTTGTTTGTAGATTTTTTGATGATGGCCATTCTGACTGGTGTGAGGTGCTACCTCATTGTGGTTTTGATTTGCTGTTCTCTAATAATGAGTGATGTTGAGCATCTTTTCACGTGTTTATTAGCCATTGTGTGTCTTTGGAGAAGTGTCTGTTTAGGTCTTTTAGCAGGTGGATTCTTAACCACCGGACCATCAGGAAAGGCCTGATAAGTTGAGTTTTTCACATTTTACCATGCAAGCAATAAGGAGACAGAGTGTTTTTATAAATGCATATATTTTTTTAAAAGATTCTTTTATTTTGCTTTTTGGCTGTGGTAGATCTTTGTAGCCATACGCAAGCCTTCTCTAGTTGTGGCGAGTAGGGATTACTTTCTGATGCAGCACGCAGGTTTATAATTGCAGTGGATTCTCTTGTTACGGAGCACAGGCTCAGTAGTTGCAACTTGCACACTCTAGATCACTGACTCAGTAATTGTGGCTCACGGCCTTAGTTGCTCTGTGGCAGGTTGGATCTTCCCAGACCAGGGATTGAACCAGTGTCCCCTGCATTGCAAGGTGGATTCTTAACCACTGGACCACCAGGGAAGTTCCTATAAATGCTTATTTTAGGAAGGTAAGTTAGTTCATTGAAGCAAACTGCAGTGGACTCTGGTGATGATTGTGTCTGTGCAGGCAAGGGGCAGTTACTGACATTTCCACACTGTAACTCACATGTGCAGAGAGTAACTCTTTAATAGCTCTGTAACTAGCATAAACACAAATTTTACTGTGCAAAGTGGAACACTTTTGAGAATAAAAAGTGGTTGCTTTTACTAGTTACACCGGGAATACAGTCATAAATTGGGAGTGTCCTTGGCAAATTGAGAAGTTGAGTTACTTTGTAACTAGATGAAGTTTTCTTTCGTTGAAAACAAACAAGCACATCAAACTTTTATTTGGAAATTACAACTCAGACTCACCTAAATAAAAATCTTTTCGGTTTAAAATAGTCATTGTCGGGTGAATTTTTAGACAATTTAAAAGTCAAAGAGTAACACAGAGATTACTGTGAGTTTGGCACTGTTCTAAGCACTTGCCACATATTTAGTTATTCAATTCACAAGTAAAAGACTGAGGAAAGTATTAATATAAGTTCTCAGTTTATAGGTGAAAAAAATCCAGACACAGTGATTTTAAGTGAATATACCCAAGGCCAGCTGGTGACTTAGCAGGATTGGCGGCAGGATTCAAGCCCAGGGCATCTGGTACCAACACCTGTGTCCCAATCTTCCTCACACTGCCTCTCAGACTCTTGGTCATGGCTTGCTTGCCTCCAATATTTGAATTCTGGATAAGCAAAGAATCATTTTTTGGTATAGGGTATGGTGCCCCACTGGAGTGGGGTGCAGTGTCACCCCACTCCAGTATTCCTGCTTGGAAAATCCCATGGATGGAGGAGCCTGGTAGGCTGCAGTCCATGGGGTTGCTAACAGTCGGACACGACTGAGCAACTTCACTTTCACTTTTCACTTTCACGCATTGGAGAAGGAAATGCCAACCCACTCCAGTGTTCTTGCCTGGAGAATCCCGGGGATGGTGGAGCCTGGTGGGCTGCTGTCTCTGGGGTCACACAGAGTTGGACACGACTGAAGCGACTTAGCAGCAGCAGCAGCAACAGCATGGTGCCCCTGGTGGCTGAGATGGTAAAGAATTCTGCCTTTGATGCTGGAGACCCAAGTTCGATCCCTGGGTTGGGAAATTCCCCTGGAGAAGGGAATGGCAACTCACTCCAGTATTCTTGCCTGGAGAGTTCCATGGACCGAGGACCCTGGTGAGCTACAGTTCATGGGCTCGCAAAGAGTCGGACGTGACTGAGTGACTAACACATATGTTCCATGCAGGGTTTGGGACAACCCTCCACATTCTTAGTTGCCAAAGGCACTTCATACCCTCTTTTGTAGGAGTTGGGTGTGGGCATGAGACCTTGAGCTCTATGTCTGGGCCAGTACCCTCGACACATCCACTGACATGTTCTTCATGGCTATACAACTCACAGACTGCTCTCTCAGTAGAGCCAATGGTCTCTCAAACAGACTCAACTCTGTCTCTAGTCCTGATTGTGCTGTAGATGCTCAGAACCTCAGCCTGGTCTCCTCTCCACCTGGAGAAACACACATCAATATTCACATGAACAGTACAAACTTTTATGGACTGTTTTAAGATTATATATAGATCTGTTAGCTCTGAACTGAGCTAGGAAAAAGCCTCAACTCAAATGGGAAATAGTTTGGTTTGCTTTTGGTTTTGAGCCATAAAAACAAAGTTCTGCTATAGCACTGTATATCTCACAGTAGCTCCAGAAATGAACTCTATTTTGTATTAGAGACTTCCTCTAAGAAGAAATGTGATGAATTATGCTAGTAACCCAGGTGGCGCTTTTGGTAAAGAATCCACCTGCCAGTGTGGAAGACGCCAGAGACATGCGTTGGATCCCTGGGTCGGGAAGATTTCCTGGAGGAGGAAATGGCAACCCGATCCAGTATTGTTGCCTGGAAAACTTCAGGAAAAGAGGAGCCTGGCAGACTACAGTCCATGGGGCCGCAATGAGTCAGACATGACTGAGCACAAAACAAGACTACTAGCTAAAGCCAGGAGACCTAAGTGGTTTGTTTGTTGTCATTAAGCTATATTTTTCCCTTGACTCCCCTCACTGCCCTTTGTCTAAGAATATGCCTTCTAACCCATCACCTCAAAATTAGGCAAGGATTTGGGGGCAGAGATAAATAATTCTGGGTTCTAATTTCAGGTCTACCCACAACTCGCAGAGCCTTAGTTTTCTTATTTCTAATATTGGAATAATAGTAATAATACCTGTTCTTTTGAAATTCAAGTGAAAAGTGATGAGTAAAACAAATTATAAACGCAATTCAGGGTTAATGTCAAAACTCATTTTATAATCCTGTTTATTTGGTTAACTCCTGTCTCTCGTGACCCATATAGTGGGTAGAACAGTGCCCTTCACAAAAAAGATATGTCCCCTGGGAACTTGTGAATAGGAGCTTATTTAGAAATAGGATCTAGACCCTCAAGGACCTTTAAATGAGATCATTGTGAGTTTAGGGTGGGTCCTACATGCTCAGCTTGTAAAGAATCCGCCTGCAATGCAGGAGACCTGGGTTCGATCCCTGGGTTGGGAAGATCCCCTGGAGAAGGGAACAGCTACCCACTCCAGTATTCTGGCCTGGAGAATTCCATGGATTGTATAGTCCATGGGGTCATAATGAGTCGGACATGACTGAGCAACTTTCACTACATGAAGTGACGGGCATGTTTATAAGAGAAAGGCAGACAGGAGAGAAGGCCATGTGGACACAAAGTCAGAGACTGGAGTCAGGCTGGCATAATCCAAAGAAGAGCTGGCACCCCTCAAGCTGGATGAGACAGGGAAGAGCTCTCAGAGGCCCTGCTGACCCTTGAGTTTAGACTTCTGGTCTCTAGAACTGTGAAAGAATAAATTTCTGTTGCTTTTAGCCAACCAGTCATGGTAATTTGTTTTGGAGGTCTTAGAAAATTAATACAGTCACATCCACTCCATCAGGAAATCATGACAGCTTAACCTTCAAAAGATGTCCACACCATGTACTCCCTCCCCTGCCTGCCCCATTAGCTACACTAAGGCATGTGTGTATGCTCAGTCATGTCTGACGCTTTGAGACCCCACAGACTGTAGGCTGCCAGCCTACTCTGTGCTCTAAGGCAGCATCACCTCACTGGGATCATTCTGCTTTTGTCTTTGCACCACCACCCCCTTCACAGTTCTTAGACAGCAAACAGAATATGACTTACAACGGAAGTCAAATCTTATCTGTCCTCCGCTAAGAACCTTCCACTTGCTTCTCATTTCTCTCCAGATATAACCCAAAGGCCTTAAGATGGCCTACAAGGCTGGCTACCATCTGGCCCTGCTATCTCTCTGACCTCATTTCTAACCACCGTTTTAGTCCCAATTTCCTTCTTGTTCTGCAGACATGCCAGGCACCTCCCCCCCCCCCCAAAGCCTTTGGGTGTTCTTCCCTCTGTTCAAAGAATCACAGGGCTGCTTCCCTGTGATCTCAACTAAAATCCTACCTACTCAGAGACATCTTACACTTCTGGCTCATCCAAGCTGGCCTCCCCCAGTTATTGTGAAGATGACATCACCCCACCGACTTTCCTCAAAGTGCACATCACAAACAGTACTCACTTTATTTTTCTGCTCATAGCCTGCCTCTCCCTTGAGAAGATCTGCCTCTCCCTCAGTGTAAGGATCTTGTCTGTCTTGTTCATTGCTACATTTCTAGTACTGATGCTCAGAACATTGCAGACACTAATAAATATTTGTCGATTGAATGGAGAAACCAACAGTTCTTACAGTTATTAAGGGTGTTGACCAAAAAGGATGGGAGATGGTAACTCTTTTCAGCACCACCCCAAACAGCACTCTATGGAGAGTAACCCAGACAGCCACCTACACACATTCTCAGGGGACAAATATAAGAGTCAGTACCTCTGGGACCAATCCATTGGAGCTGCAAGTCTTTTTGTGTGAAGTTAGGGCATAGTTAAACAGTATTAACTCTTTAGTGAGGTATTTTAAAATGCTTTTAGCTGTCAAGTCTGAGAAATATATTAATGCTAATTCTACAGATGTGTACCTGAAAGAATTTGGAAATACGGTAAACAACAGTTATTCATGTATTTAACACTCAGTAGTTTAAAAAGTGCTTTGGTGTGTCTTATTTTGATTCTCTTACCTGCTTGAATAGAGATGGCAAATATTCTTATCTTACAGATAGAAATATGGAGACTCAAGGAGAATAAGCAATCTGTATTAGGTAACATGACTATACAAGCAACACTAGGGCAGTCGGGACTCAAACCAGGACATCTTTATATTCTTCCATTGTACTGTATTGATTGATTTATTTAGGGTACATTATTGAGCACTGACTTTCAGAACCTGTTTTAAGTGCAGCACATAAGGTTAAGAAAGTGGATAATTTTCGATTTTCCATTAAAAATATGTGTAATACATGAACTTGGGGAAAATCAGTATAGTATCTGCCACCCTGCTCTCTCTCTTTCCTGAGGCTTTTATCTGGAAATCCTTGAAAATACATAGGATACTTCTGTTTTGGGAGCGAAGTTGCCTGGAGGAGGCATGCCCTTGAGTTGGGGAGAGGTAATCACCTTCCCTGGGGGAGGCCATGGGGCAGAGTAAGTGAGCTACACCCAATAACAAGGGTTCTATTCTCACATGCTAAGGTTGCGTAGTGGAAAGGAGGGCAGTCGCGTTTCTGGGGCAGGCAGCGCCCGGCCTGGTGGCACGAAGATCTTTGGACCCAGGTGCTCCAGCAGGTTTAACTGCCTCTGGGCCGGGCTCTGGGGGGCGGGGCTCTGGGGGAGCNTCTAATAGTGTGGTTTTAAGAATTCAGAGGGATAGGTCTTTTTTAAAAGTGAGAGTTTGGGAACAAAACAAATAGGAAGTAGGGAAAAAGAAAACTTTCATAAAGTATTAAATATTAAAGTAATAAGTAATTTTTCTGGGAAGTAAAGATAAATTGTTTTTACTATTAGGAAACAAAATATGAGTCTTTGGAGAAACACTTGATTACAGTCTTTATTTGGGACCCTAATGGACAAGTTTTGCCTAGTCTTTTAAATAGATAACTAACAATGAAGTAAAAATATATGTATATACATAGAAATGAAATTAACATATATGCATACACATTTGCATATATACAGTAAACATACTTTCCAGGTCAGTGCTGCTTGAAATGGGATCTGTAGGTTGCTGTCAATCCACAGTGAGATAAAGAGAAGTTGAGAGGAAGCGTTTTGAAATTTCATAGCAATTTGACTTTGCCATAGCCTTATTTTTCTTACACTTTAGAGAAGCATAGGTCTGCAGTGCATTGGAAACTTAAAATTTTTTTCACCATCAGTGATTTTTGCTTAGAATGAGTATTCACATGTGAATTTGTTCTGTACAGGGTGTGGCTGGGAACCCTATGGTGAAATCCGTGCTTGATAAAACAAAACATTCGGTAGAAAGCATGATTACAACGCTGGACCCTGGCATGGCTCCGTATATCAGTATGTACTTAAACTAGAGCAGCATCTGCCATGTAAAGTATGTGCTCATGTCAGCCACTGAGTGTAATCCTACAGGTCTTGTAATCAGTGGCAATCCTATGTTCTTACGTTGATTGTTAGTCTTGGTGCTTTTAATTCATGTTTTCCNATGATTACAACGCTGGACCCTGGCATGGCTCCGTATATCAGTATGTACTTAAACTAGAGCAGCATCTGCCATGTAAAGTATGTGCTCATGTCAGCCACTGAGTGTAATCCTACAGGTCTTGTAATCAGTGGCAATCCTATGTTCTTACGTTGATTGTTAGTCTTGGTGCTTTTAATTCATGTTTTCCTTAGTCGTCATTAAATTTTTTGAAAACTTCACAGCACGAACTTTGCAGGAGTAAAAATTATTTGAATTTTTGGTATACTTGCTGATTTTAACTATAAATATGGTTAATGTTGCTTTTTATGAATTTTACTATCACTATTGACATTTGAAGTGTTGCTTTGTTCATATTTGGCTTTTGACATTTCTCCAATTATCTATTTTAATTACACGTGGTTATGTGTAACTCAGGAATAAAATTTTAGAGGCTGTTAATCTGTTTACTAATAATATCTTATTACTAGGTTTGCTAGGAAAGCTATTTTAATTTTAACTACCTTGGAACCCTCATTACCAAGAATTCTCCAGATGGTTAATGTACATATCCAATAAGTGAAATAACATAATCTCTCAGCAGGATTTATGACCAATTGTTAGTAAATCTATTGAAGATAATAATTAGTGGCCAAAGCTATACACCAGGTGCTTGAACAGAGATTTTCAGTAGTAATAAAAAGTTAATAACTTTCTCAAGTCTTGAGTCTCTTGATACTTGACTGTTTAGTAAATGTCAAAAGACAAGACCTACTAATGGTAAGTACCATTTATTAAATATGATCTGCCAGATACTAATTCTCATAAGAGATCTGCAAGCTAGGTGTTATTTTCCCCAAGTTTTAGATGAGGAACTTGTGTTCAGAGAAATTTATTATACAACTTGGTGGAGCTAACAGCCACTTTGCTTCCCTTTAAGTGGAAAATTGAATCAAAGAATTAATTCAGCTGAGTTGGTCTCTGTGTTTCTAATTGTCACTATTTAGAATTGGACCCTACCATGTATATTGATTTTATATATTCATAGTAATCAAGTTTGATATAATTTGTAGTATATATATTCTTTTTATAGGATCTTATTTTTAATGAGAAAAAGAAGAGAATTAGTATTTTTGGAGCTCTTGTTGTTTGAATGGGTATTGTGTTAGACCCACTACCTATTTGAAGCATTTACTTTATTAATCCTGAGAGCAAGCTCGTTGAGGTGGCAGGAATTTTTCTATAAGGAAATAAGCTCCATGACTTCCCCAAGGTAATGGAGCTAGTAAATGATAAAATCTGGACTCAACCCAAGACTTCCTCAGGCTAGTACTCTGCATGACATCTAGAAAAAGGAAAAAAAAAGGAGAGAAAGGTACAAAATGAAATTTCTATTATTAGCAGATAAAAAGCAGTAAGACTTGAGTGTGAAAAAGCTATTGACAGCAAAAACTGGACCATTTGGATCTAACAAAACTGTAGCGGAACTTAACCATATTTTTATACAAATATTTTAGAAATCATTATAACAATTTCAAATGTATCAAGAAAGCATAGGAACTATTAGAAATGGGTTTTAACACAGTTTAAGTTTCTACATTTTTTTTGATGAGCTGTCTTTATAATCATTAAAAGTGACATGAGTCATCACAAACTGAGCAGCTTTTTGAGCTGAAGCCTAATGGAACAGTACTTTGCTTGGGTCAAGAGCTATGTCCCACATGGAGGGGAAAAACAGACATATTCTTTTTCTTTCCTATATAACCCATTGCTTTTAGGTTTTGATGACTTAAGAAATTCCAATAAAGATGGGATCTGTGGAAGATTATTTCAATGAGGAAAAAGTCCGTAATAAAAAGCTCAGATATTTGGAAAATACTTTCAGCTGCTCCAGAAGACACTTACTAAGGAACAGCATAGGGTTGTTTCAAGAGCAAAATGTTTCACAGCTTTTTTGAGAAATCTCAGAACAAGATGTTAGATGACAGGGTGAAGTGTGTGTGCTTACCTCACATGATAGAGTCAAAGTGTACAGGCCTAGGGTTGAGTCCTGATATCACTGCTAAGTAGCTATGTTACCTTGGGCAAGACCTTGTCAGCCTCAGTTTCCTCAGCCAATTAAAAGGTTAATCTATATCTTGTGTCGTTGTGCCAGGTTGGTACTAATTATGTTGTAAAATGTTAGTGCATGTAGTAATTACAAGAATTTCATTAATTTGAATTTTTCTTCTGGTCTTTTTAGAATCTGGAGGTGAATTGGATATTGTAGTGACCTCAAATAAAGAAGTAAAAGTTGCTGCCGTCCGAGACGCCTTCCAAGAGGTCTTTGGCCTAGCTGTGGTTATAGGGGAAGCTGGACAGTCCAACATTGCCCCACAACCAGTGGGCTATGCGGCAGGATTAAAAGTGAGTAATAGAACATCTTTTTAGGATATAGAAACTGCTGGTTTATTTTTTCATAATTCTGATGATAATTTGATGGTCTCTGTGGAGCTGTTGGGTTTTTATATGCTGAAATACTGATTTGGATTTTAATTGGACAACTCTCTAGTGTTATGACAATACAGTGGAATTTTAAAGAAACCTAAAAATAAGTTTTGATTATTGGGAGCAGGGTTTTAAATTTACCTGGCGAGTCCCCCTTTTCTCTTGTACTTGGTAAGGGGACTCAGCCACTCACCGAAAAATCTTTCTTAGCTTGCTTACTTTGAGTCTTCTCTTTCCTTGTCCTTTTAACTAATTTACCTTAGAGACCCAACTACCTGGCAAGTTATAGGCACAATGCCTGTGTATGACCAGAGTTTGCCAGGGTCTCACCAGCATGTAGAAACCTGTTAAATCTTATGCACTCACCAAAAGTAAGACACTGCTATACTTTTTGGTAAAGGAAGACAACCTTGTGATTGCATCTGTAGGTGTCTATAATCCTTACATAATAGTGGCAGATGATAGAATGGCTTATCTTGAAGACAGATTTCATACACTTGCGTACTCACACCTCCACTTAAATCTCACATACTTTGTCTTCTCACCCATAATCATTAAAAACAAACAAACAAAAAACTGTCAGTTATCCAAACCAATCCTATTACCATACTAGACATAGTCCCCTCTAGCCTTCTAAGTGCTAAGTTCCAAGAGTTCTGCCTTCCCTCTCATACATGATTTATCGTCACCATCAGTATACAGACATGCAAGAACAAATGAACAATTTATCAGCATACAAACACTGCTCCCACCTTAAAAAGAAAAAATAAACCAAAGAAAACCTTAGTTTTTTACCCCTCTTTCACTGTCACCTCCTACCTTAGCTTTCTGCTTCATTTTTCAGCAGAACTTCCAGAGCTACCAACCCTGTTATCTCTAGTTCTTCTCTTCCTACTGTCTCAACACTAGCCTCAGTTGGGGTGCCGCCCGCCACCTCTCCACTGAGGATGTGCTCCCGAGGCCACCAGTGTAGCTCCGTCTTCTTTGCTCTAGCATGGGCTTTACGCCTCCTCTGTAATGGCTTTTATGCTCACAGATGCCACACTTGGTTTCCTCCCTGCCTCTCTAATTCCTTCCTTTGTCGGCGCCTCCTTTTCTCCCCAGCCTCTTGATGATCTCTGTCCCTTCATCTGTGTTCACTGTGCTGGTGATCTCATCCAACCCCATGTCTTTGAATAGCCGCTGTGTGCTCACAGATTTGAGTTTATATCTTCAGCATAGACCTCTCATGTAAACTAGGTTTATATAAAAGTTGCCTTTTTGACACCTTCACCTGAATGTCTCAACATGTCTAGTCCTCAACTACTTTTCTTTCCTTCTGATCTGTTTCCCCAAGATTTCTCCATCTCAGTCGATGACATCTGTGTCCTTCCATTTTCTCAGATGAGAAACCTGGAGTCATCCCTGACTTCTCTCATTACCCATGTCCAACTCATCAAGAAATCTTGTTGACTATACTTTCAGAATACATCCAGCATCTGACTGCTTGTCACTGTCTTCATTGCCCCCACCCTGGGTGAAGCCATCACAAGGTCTTGCTGAAATCTTGCATTCACCTTCTAACAGGTCATCAGTTTCTACCCTTGTAGCCCTGTAGGTTATCTTCAACAGAGGAGCCAGGATAATTAGCACACTAGGTCAACCCATGTCACTGTTCTTTTCAGAACTTTATGTTTCCCTTAGTGTAAAAATCCAAATTTCTTACCATGGTTTCCACAGCACCATATGACCTGGCTGAACTGGCCTATTTTTTTTTTTTTTCGATTGAAGTATAGTTGATTTTCAGTGTTCCAGGTGTATAGCAAAATAATTCAGTTATACCATATATATGTGTGTGTGTGTGTGTATTCTTTTTTAGATTCTTTTCCATTATAGGTTATTAGAAGATACCGAGTATAGTTCCCTGTGCTATACAGTAGGTTCTTATTGTTTATTTGTTTTGTATACATAGTAGTGTGTATCTGCTAATCACAAAGTGAAAGTGAAGTCACTCAGTTGTGACCGACTCTTATGCAACCCCAGGACTGTAGCCTACCAGGCTCTTCAGTCCATGGGGTTTTCCAGGCAAGAGTACTGGAATGGGCTGCCATTTCTTTCTCCAGGGGATCTTCCCAACCCAGGGATTGAACCTGGGTCTCCTGCATTGCATACACTTTACCATCTGAGCCACCAGGGAAGCCTAATCCCAAACTCCTAATTTATTCCACATCCCATTTCTTCTTTGGTAACATAAGGTTGTTTTCTGTGTCTGTGAATCTGTTTCTGTTTTGTAAATAAGTTCATTTGTACTTTTTTTTTTTTTTT
>SJYA01001198.1:10639-126148 GCA_006410615.1 Neotragus moschatus
GCAATTACTCAGTGAGCCTTTTCCATAGGAAATAGACATCGTGATTAATCCATTTATTTTTCCCAAATAACTTACCTTGCTAATTCTGCCATTTAATAAATGAACAGCCCTGGGTACACAGTTTTAAAATCCTGTGTCACAAATTTTGAGAAAGAACTGATTGTCTTTGCAATCGTCCATTTCCAGCCGTGTTCTCAACAGCAGGTAATTTCACCCCCACTGCCCCGCTGGGAACATTTGAAAATACCTGGTATAATTTTTGAGTGTCATCCCCTAACGGGTGCTACCAGTGGGTAGAGGCCATGGATGTGGTCACCATCCCACAATGTCAAAGAGAGCCCACCCCAACTGAGAGTTATCCGCCGCAAATGTCAATAGTGCCAAGTGTGAGAAACCCTAATTTATTGTAATGCCCATTGTGACAAAACAAGACGTTCCAGGTTAGTGATAGTTTTTACTTTTAACTAAATGAAATGATTCGTTAAATTTTTATCTGAAAAGGTATTTAGTTTGTTGGCGTTGTATTTAAAGTATTTAGTTTGATGAGTTGTTTTTGCGCATGATTGCCTTTTTATTTCTCTGTGTTTTCTAGATAGCTTTATTTCATGGCTCTAACCCTGTCCTCCTGAAACACCTGGTAGTAGCAACTGGCATCTTATGTCTGATTTCATGGAGTACAAAATATACATTAAGTTCTGTTTCAAAATGTGTTCTCTTGTCCGACGCTATCATACAGAACGTAAAACTGCATTTTTTATGTCTACACTTGGACCTGCTGCCACACCTCTGTTTAGTTTCCAGAAACTTGACCTTGGACTCATCCTGTCACTTGCTATGACCCAGAGAAGTACTGGCATGAAAACAGCCACTGCCGGGCAGTTCTAAACCTCTCTGGTGTCAGAAACATTAGAGCTGTGCTACTTTCCGCAGCCTGCCAACCCCTGCTCTGAAAGAAATTAATCCTAAACTCCCTAGGTACCAAAGGAGAGGGAGCACCCCCCAGAAGTATTTTACAACAGGAGGGGGGAATGAGAAGTAGGCTTCCAGGAATTCTCATATCTCTGATTATGAAAATTTTTAAAAAGTGGGCTTTCTCAGAAAAGTGGCCAGGAATGACCAAGCGTGCCCCCTTTTAGCAATGCTTGGCCTGAATAACTGTCCCTCTTTCCTACCCACAGCCTTCCCCCCATAGGCTTTCGGTTTGGCAAAGGACACTTCAGCAAAAACAAAGGATATTCCATATGTTTTCTTTTCACTCAGACACAGATATGTTGACAAAACGTCTATGAAGCCCCTTTGGAGAGGTGGTCTTTTGGATGTTGCTTCAGTCAAAAACCCTGGGTGAGAGGGACCAGCCTCTTCCCAGGGAATCCTGACCAATTATAGATCACTGGGTCAGCAAGCAGCTTTCTTCACCAAGGTTGCTGTTGTACAAGAGTCTTTAATAGGTTGGTTGCTCTTATGAACTTCTGGATCTTTGTGATAAAGAGAGGCCTCTGGACCTGCAGCACACGCATTCTGCAAGGTGACAGCTTCCCCTAAATACTCGAGAACTCCTTGTTATGTTAGTAGAAAATACCTATGGCTCGAACCTTATTTTGCCAAGTGCATTTTTCTGTTTTTGAGTTGGCCAAAAATGTTAACAACTGCATTCAACATACACACACAAAAAAACATATACCAATAAGTGACATCCTTTATCTCAGGGAGCGAGTCTGTTCAAGGTCTACACAAGGGAAATGACTCCAATGGGTCTACAACAACCACATACCATCCAGGCACTGGACTAGTCAGAAAGCATTAGAGAGAATGTCACTCACACTAGAAGAAGCCCCTTCTAGAATATAGGTTACAAATGCTGACAGAATGGGCTTCAACCTTGTTTTCTTGTGGCCCCGATGAAGGCTCCAGCCCTCCCTGGACGTCTGTGTCTTCATTTCTTAGGCAGGCGTGATGGTGTCCTGTGGACCTCACCCCATGCTACCTCACAGATCTGTTGTGAGGATTAATGAAGTCATGTCTACAGTGTTTTTAGTTTCTGGAGAAAAATATTTATAGACATTTTAAGTATTACATAGATGTATAAGTGATCTTAGTTTCTCGTTTGGTGTGTTGTTTTACTTAAATGTGTAAAATGGCACCTGTATAGTAGCTACATACAGACAGCTGTTAGAGCTCTGAGCTGTGCCCCAGTGCCACTGCCTGACTTCCTGGGACCACAAAGGATGGTTTCCATCCCTGAATGAAATGATGGCCCAGGATGCAGGTCTCACAGATTGTTGAGTTAGGGTAACACGTGTGGATATCTGAGCACTAACAGCCGCGGACCTGGCCTTTACCATCCCAAAGTCTGAGTTCATTGTGGAGTTGATTTGNCTTCCTGGGACCACAAAGGATGGTTTCCATCCCTGAATGAAATGATGGCCCAGGATGCAGGTCTCACAGATTGTTGAATTAGGGTAAACACGTGTGGATATCTGAGCACTAACAGCCGCGGACCTGGCCTTTACCATCCCAAAGTCTGAGTTCATTGTGGAGTTGATTTGGGTTTACCATCATCTGTTTGCCCTTTGTCTTGCTTGCAGGGGTGCATGGTTCAATCCTTCGCATCTGGGAAATGAATTTTGCAACTGGGCCAGATGCTAATTTGCACGTTGATTCACCTTCTTTGCCTTTTACCTCTTTTGGCAAATGAATGTACCATTTCAACTTTGATTTGAAAGTGCTAATTGATATTGGTAATAGTGCTAACCAAGAGACCAATGCCAGATTGCTTTCTTGGGGTAAGCTCACACCATTTAAAGATGGAAAGACGTGCAACTTCTTTGCTATTTGATGTCATTGTATCTACATTTGTTGTAAGACATATTGCATACTAATGATAATTATATCAATTAAAGTTCTTAAAAGCTTGCATCTGACAGTGGTGATTCACATTTTGATATGTTTTGTTATTCAAGCCATTTGGTTGCTGTGCTTGGTACTGCTCACATTAAGCAGCCATGGCTCCTTCTTAGAGAAAATTTATCCCATATCAATAAATATTACTTTCTGCAGAGTGGGAAGTTCTCTCTGATCTTGAAACAGAATTGAAGGATGTCAGAAATGAAGAAACTTTCCAAGCAGTGATTTTACTCTTAACTATACACCATGCCTTATAAAATAGTTGTAAAAAGAAACACTTTGATAGTTATATATAATAAGTTATATTAAGGTGGTAGCAATACATTTGATACTTGCTTTGTTCTCCTTCAAAAACACTCAGCATACGCATCCTATCTGACAGTGAAATAGTAGGCAGTTTTAATCATCCAGAATATTATATCCACCCCCAGAAGCCAACCAAAGATTATTCTAATTCTGAAGAAAATAGCAATAGCAAAGCCCAGGCATCTCGCAACATAAGAAAGAAAGGGATACTCTTGCAAACCAGAGCACATTGATTTGATGATGGATTTAAACTTAAGGTCAGACTTAATACGTTTAGATACCTGCCTTCCAGTGCCACAACTTGGAGGATTGATGGGGAGGAGTCAAGATGGACCAAGAGGACAAGACATGAAACAAGCCCTTCCCCATTGGTAATTCAGAGGACCCGCCATGGCCCTAAAAACAAGTAATAACTCCATTATTCCAAGCTTACCTGCACAAGTTTGGTCAGAAAGCACATTAAGTGTGCATAGAAAGGAAAAGCCTAATAATAATTTGTAGTGTTCACATCTTTTGAATTACTGGGTCAGATCAATTTTTTCCCCTGTAGCATAGCTTTTCCAAGTCAAGTCATAATCTGTTTCAATGGTTGAGCAACCTATCTCCAATCTTTTACTCCTAAAATTCAACAGTGTGCCCCAATAGCTAGTAGCTATATTTTGATTTTTGTCAGAAAGGATTGAGTCATAAGTGACAATTAAAAACACTGATCAAGGGACTTCCCTGGTGGTCCAGTCACTAGGACTCTGCACTCCCAAGGCAGAAGGCCCAGGTTAAATCTCTGGTCAGGGAACTCGACCTCACATTCTGCAACTAAACATCCCCCATGCCACAACTAAGAGTGGACGCAGGCAAATAAATAAATAATCAGAAAAAGACAGCACTGATCAAACTGGGAAAAACACTTACAAGATCTCTTAAAGCATGTAGTCTCTGGTGTGTGTAGAATGTACTTTGTTTTCTGGACCAAAACAGTTTTAATAAGTCTAGTCAACAAGTATATGGTGTTTCTATTTACGCAGGACACTGAATATTTACTATTAAAAAAAAGTAATGCATATTCATGAGGAACTTTAGGGGCCTGTGGACAACTGTCTAACGTATTCCTTGCATCACCTCTAGTGGTTTTCACACTCTCGTCATCTTACAGATGGGGAAGCTGAGGTTCCAGGATATCAAATTCATTCCTGCATGGACTGAATCCTTCTGTCTGTNACCCCATGGACTGTAGCCCGCCAGGCTCCTTTGTTCATTTTCCAGGCAAGAATACTGGAGTGGGTAGCCATTCCCTCCTCCATGATTTTTACCATTATACTTTGATAAATCCTCTCAAGCCTTTGGATAATTTTGATAAAATCGAGATATCATGCAATAGCCAAAATCAAAAATAACGAATATGAACAAAAAAACACCAGATAAAATGCAATTGTAAAGAANGACTGTAGCCCGCCAGGCTCCTTTGTTCATTTTCCAGGCAAGAATACTGGAGTGGGTAGCCATTCCCTCCTCCATGATTTTTACCATTATACTTTGATAAATCCTCTCAAGCCTTTGGATAATTTTGATAAAATCGAGATATCATGCAATAGCCAAAATCAAAAATAACGAATATGAACAAAAAAACACCAGATAAAATGCAATTGTAAAGAAGTTGGGGAAAAGCATTCCATTTGCCAAATTTTCTATGCCCAGGACATTATAATGGGCTCCCATCCAGTTTGTTATTATTTAGTCACCAAGTCATGTCTGACACTTCTGTGACCCCATGGTCTGTGGTCCACCAGACTCCTCTGTCCATGGAATTTCCCTAGGCAATAATACTGGAGTGGGTTGCCAGTTCCTTCTCCAGGGGATTTCCCAACCCAAGGATCAGACATGTGTCTCCTGCTTGGCAGGCAGTTTCTTTACAACTGAGCCACCTGGGCCCAGTTTAGATGTGAGGTAGGTAGAGAGCTTGTGAATGTTAGAGCAGTGTTTAAAGAAAACAGTTGTAAACAGATTCAAAAGGAAGGAATCTCTGTTCTAACCAAGGCTATGGCAGCTGAGACTACAGATCAGCCTTCTACAGGCCCCCAAGCCCTCCTCCTTTCAAACTTTCAAGAACAGCGTCATATCAAGCAGCGCTATGGACCTTCCTCTCAAGTATTTGTGGGGAGCATCTGCTGGATTCATTTGGCTTATAACAAATGAATGCTAGACTATGATACAGCCCCTCCTGGCTGTATCATATTCTCTCTCTGGGTTTCTGTGCTTCCAGCTAAGACTATGAAAAGGTCTCATGCCTCTGCATCCCTGACCTGGGCAAAGAGAGAGGATTCTAAAGAACTCTTGCTTCTGTCATATATTTTTGGCCCCTGTGTAGTCCAGGACAAAATCTGTCTGTAGGTGGAGAAGTAATTGCAAACTTTTTGAAATTCACACACAAGCACAGTAATGAAGATGAACAAAATGTAAGCAGAGACAGCTGACTCACATGGCCTTCTGACACAACCAAGGCTTTCAGAATATTTTGGTTTGCTAGGAATATAACTGGAGAAGGCAATGGCACCCCACTCCAGTACTCTTGCCTAGAAACGCCCATGGATGGAGGAGCCTGGTAGGCTGCAGTCTATGGGGTCGCAAAGAGTCAGACATGACTGAGCGACTTCACTTTCACTTCTCACTTTCATGCATTGGAGGAGGAAATGGCAACCCACTCCAGGGTTCTTGCCTGGAGAATCTCAAGGATGGGGGAGCCTGGTGGGCTGCCATCTATGGGGTTGCACAGAGTTGGCCACAACTGAAGTGACTTAGCAGCAGCAGCAGGAATATAACAGGATTTCTCTGAAGCCCGTAAGTAATCTTACATTGCAAATATGTGGATAGATGTGGACAAAATGTTTTTTCCTAAAGTTATCACACTTTCTGCGGATTTCTTAATAAACTGCTGGGACAGCCAGGGGTCTGGGGAGCCCATTCAGACCTCCCGGCCTTCTGAGGCAGGAATGTCACAGTGAGTGACTTGATAGCAGAGCACCACAAAGCCCTGAAAATACTACTTTGGGGTAAAAGATTGATAAGAAGGGTCTCTGACAGCCAGGGCATAGCACTCAAGCTAGTTCTAAAACTAGGAGACCTTCTGAATTCATTAGGAAAACTGAAAATCACAGCAGCCTGTGTGCAGGTCCTTGGCAACATGAACATAGTAACTGAGCTGTAGATGACAGCTGCCTAGAAAGAACTGTACCTTAAAAGGAAAAGAAAAAAATCCTACTGTGCTTTATATGGATTTATATCTCTGACCTCTGCTCTAATCGTAACTTCAAGAATATTTACTGTGAGAACTGAGAGAAAAATGTCTCTGCCAAGTGTCATTTTATGGCTGCCCCTGGGCTTGGGGAAGAAGGGTTACTGTGGGGGCTTTAGTTATTCCATCCTGGGAAGTATAGGGTTAAGAGTCCCTCCATCCAGCCCCTTCCCAGTCATTCCCAGTTAGTAGGTGTAGGCCATTTTCTTGGGCATGCACACCAGGGGAATCAAAGGCCATAACCAGAGCCACTGTGTCTGGCTACTACTCACAGGTAGTGTCCTGCACAGTGACAAGGGTGTCATTTCCAGGGTCAACAGTGTCAATGGCATCCCCTGGAGTTGTGCAAAGTGGTGGCTCTGGCCCCAGAGGACCTTCGGCCTTAAGATACCTTCCCTTCCAGTATCCCCAATACCCACTTCCCACTACTCCAGAGTCTTTCCAAAGACAGATGGAGAAACACTTTACAAAGCATAAAAAGCTATGCAAAGCTAGGTATTAAAAAAAAAAAAAGCTAGCTATAAAAAGCTAGGGGACATAAGGGAGTCTGGTACTCTTTCTAGTAGCCTCGTTACCTAGAGAGACTAATTTATTAATATATTAATCCATTTAAATAAGTTGATTAAGTATGTGAGGTACTTAAAAACACTTAGCAAACGTTGAGGAACTCTACATATGTAAAGTATTTGAATGATGATAGTGAGTACCTGGTAAAGAGGTATTTTAATAAACAGGAGTTCAAAAGAATATGACAAAAACAGGTAAGGATTAATGGGGGAAAGAGCCCTGATGAGTCACAAATGTCATCAAAGGCAGAGGAGTAACCAGAGATAGCAGAAGGTCACCGAGACCCCAGGTCATGGGGCTTAGGGAGCCCCAGAGAATAAACAGTGATGCTAAAAATAAACTTCATCCCCTTAACTATTTACCTTTGTAGTCACAAACTCATTCTATTTTGCTTGCTCTCTCTCCCTAGTATGTCCATTCTTGTCAGACATTAATTTGTGAAAATAAGAATGAAACTTCTCAGTTCACTCAACCAGGGCTGTTAAAAGATTAATTAAATGTTCAGCTCTCCTTGAGTTTCCTCTGCTGGGAATAAACACTCTGCCTGCTCTGTAATGTGCTTCGTGCTTGTTGAAATCTTAGAGGGGTGACAACTGGTTTGCTGCTCCTGATCTCTGCCCTCTCCTCTTTAAGTACTGGCCATGTTTTCCCACAGAGCACCTCTCTCCTAAAGTTACCTTATCATTTCTGCTCCCCCTCCACCCAAACATACTAGATTTTAACTCCCCTGAGACAGCATCTTATTCATCTTTCCATTCTCCATGGCTTAACAAGGAGGATGATTAATGCTTTAAACTACATGGAACTCCTGAAGGAAGCAACCTCACAGATGTGCTAGTAACCTCAAGTAAGGAGGAAATTTACATTGAGAAAAATTTAAGGACCTAACCTTAAGCACTTAAGACCCTTAACAATTACTTCTCCTCTGCAAATTGGAGATGGTACTTATTATTTTAGTTTTTACATATAAGTGTTCTGGGCCCACTGGCAATATAAAAGAATAGGTTTGAAAGGGCCCAGGTTTCTCATGTCACAGTCCCAAGAGGCTCAGAGAAGAGAGGGCAAGATAGACAATGAAACTTAAAATCTGGTAGGGAATTTTCTGGTGGTCCAGTGGTTAGGACAGAGAAGGCAATGGCAACCCACTCCAGTACTCTTGTCTGAAAAATCCCATGGATGGAGGAGCCTGGCAGGCTGCAGTCCATGGGGTCGTGAAGAGTCGGACACGACTGAGCAACTTCACTTTCACTTTTCACTTTCATGCATTGGAGAAGGAAATGGCAACCCACTCCAGCATTCTTGCCTGGAGAATCCCAGGGACGGGAGAGCCTGGTGGGCTGCTATTTATGGGGTCGCACAGAGTCGGACACGACTGAAGCGACTTAGCAGCAGCAGCAGCAGTGGTTAGGACTCCATGCATTCACTGTAGGAGCCCTGGGTTCTATCCCTGGTCAGGGAACTAAGAGTTCATAAGGTATGCACCAAGGCCAAAAAAAAAAAAAAAAAAAAATCTAGCAGTGGAGATAAATAACAAGCAAATGAATAAACTATTCAGAACCTAGATATGTTCATTGCTAGTGTATGTTTGAAATCTAAACCCAAATTATACTCAATAAAAACCTCGCTTTCCCATTTGTAAGGAAGCTAACATAGTTACACTAAAAACCCTTCTCCTATGTGACGTTGCATTTCAAGTGCAAAGTAGAGAGCCTGACCCAGTTAGAAAATTATTTTATGTAGCTCAATAAACTTAAGATCATGCTTAAGGAGCGTTTTTAGCATTTACTGAAAAAAAAAATTAAATCAAAGCCAAAAGTAGTTAGCTGTAAATGAAAAGGATTGGTGTGGTGGTTTTTCCAAGTCAACATGATAAAGCTAGAACTACATTTCCCAAAATTCTGGGTATTATACAGAGTTAGAGTTGGCATGAGAATTGGAATTTGCATGAGATTTGGAAGAGGGGAATGGAATATCAGCCATTAGTTCTAAGGTCCTCAAGTTTAGACATGAGTGACAGACAGATGGAGGTGCCAGTGAGCTCCACGTAATCGTCACTCTTCTCTTGTCAAAGTTAAGCTCTTGGACATGACTGCTCACCCTACTGTTTAACAGAGACCCCAGGTGCTGCAGCAGACCTGTGGTTGTGGATCCAGACAGGCAAATAGTTCCCCACATCCTTCCCATCAGCTCCCCTTTCAGTCTCACTTTGGCAGCTGGCTATGCCTGGCTTTCAGATTGACTGGTGGTTGTCTTCTGCAATCTTCCAACTCAGCCTTCATACCTGTACTTTCCCAGCCTCCTACAATTTTATAGGGTCCACCTCTTGTAATTATTCCTTATCCATAGCTCAGAAAGGTTGCTTCCTGGCTGAACCTCGATGTTACAGTTGGTTAGGAAAAGACTGTTTCCAATTCCATTCACCTTTGTTGAGCATCTATCTTCACCAGCTGTCTTCACAAATACTAATCTCATTCCATCTTCACGATATCTCTTATGAACTCTCTCTCACAGGTAGGAAAACAAAACTTGAAAAGGGTTAACTGACTTGTCTAAGAGAACTCAGCTTGGAAGGAAAGAAAAGTGTAGCAAAGCAATTCCCCTTGACTGCCAGCCCCCGCCCACACATCTCACACACACACACAAACACAACCAGCAAAGAAGATTCTACAATTTTACGTTCTCAAGACCATTTAGAGAAAGAAATGAATGACATCATGGCTGAGGAAATTAAGGGAAGCTAATAATTAATGAAATGGGGACTAGGGCTAAATTAGAGGCGGGTGGTGGCTGGGGGGCTGTGGAGAATTAAGCATGCTGGCAATACTCCAGTTCTCACAACAGCCCCCTGACCAAAGCATCACTACTGTTCTCCTTTTATGATCAGGAAACAAAGAAAATACAAAGCCTCAAAGCAACTAAATCAAGCAGAAGCAAATCTTCAAACACTCTAGTTCTTCAATGGCAGAATATCTAATCAGAATTCTGAAGAAGTCACATAATTTTCCCATACAAAATGAGAGGAAAATGACAGGACAGAAACACAAATGAAGAAAAAAGAAAGAGAGGAGAGACGAAGAAAGAAAAGGAGAGAGATAAAAAAAAAATAAGGGAGGGAGGATGGGAGGGAGAGGAAGGAAGAGAGGGAAGAAAGAAAATGATGGAAGTAAAAGGGAAGTAAGGAAGCAAAATTGGGAGGGAAGGGGGAGAGGTTGGCAGATGACCCCATTTAGTCCAACCACCATTTCTAGGTCACCTGCTGTGGGCCTGAAACTGCAAAGACTCTGGGTATATATATGGGTAAGTCACCCCAGTAGCCAGGTATGGATGTCAGAGTTGGACCATAAAGAAAGCTGAGTGCCAAAGAATTGATGCTTTTGAACTGTGATGTTGGAGAAGATTCTTGAGAGTCCCTTGGATTGCAAGGAGATCCAACCAGTCAATCCTAAAGGAAATCAACCCTGAATATTCATTGGAAGGACTGGTGCTGAAGCTGAAGCTCCAATACTTTGGCCACCTGATGCAAAAAACTGACTCATTAGAAAAGACTCTGATGCTGGGCAAGATGGAAAGCAGAAGGGGACAACAGAGGATGAGATGGTTGGATGGCATCACCAACTCAATGGACACGTTTGAGCAAATTCTATGAGTTGGTGATGGACAGAGAAGCCTGGCAAGCTACAGGCCATGGAGTCACAACAGTGGGACACAACTGAGGAACAGAACTGAACTGAACTGCTCTGTGGAGCTTCTGTTCCAATGAGCAAACCAGATGTGTACCTGCAAATTTAACAATTGCTATATTGTCTGCAATTTACTTTAAATTGCTTACACTGTGTGATATATAGATGGACATTTTAATTTATATCCTGGGAGTGGCTGGTTAATATCCGAACAACTCTAATCAGAAACACACACTCCAGGCATAGTACTTGAAAAAGTCTAATCAAAATCCACCCTCCAGGGCCAGTTATCATAAAGTAACAGTTAAATTAATACTTGAACAACAGCAGAAAATGTGGTACTTGGTATAATGGCTATTGGAGATAATTTTTCTTTTGTCAAATAAATGATCTTCCAGTTTTAGGAAATGACTAATAATGTTGTACAATTCTACCACCATCACATTAAAAACTGTAGGAATCTAGCAAATCTGGTAGATTTGCTAGATTCTATCATTTGAAATGACACCGTAGGCCTTGGTATCTCTTCTGGTTGCATATTCCACCGTTTAGGCAGTGTTTGATACTGAGTCAAATTTAGCTGAATCCTGCTGCTAGAATGTTTTCACATTTGCCTCAAATGAACCCTTTAATTAAGAGCTAGTCTGGGTTCAGGAAAAGACAGAGTGCTAGGATTTCGTTGAGCTTACAGAACAGGCTGTGTGATGAGTTTTGTGCCTGCCTGATGATATTTGTTGTGCAGAAACCATTAGATTTGCCTTCAGTGTAATATCCCTGCTTTTTGTGAGTTCTGGAGAAGATATAATGATTATAAATGGCCAAATGAGCCTAGGTCGTTTNAATAATGTTGTACAATTCTACCACCATCACATTAAAAACTGTAGGAATCTAGCAAATCTGGTAGATTTGGTAGATTCTATCATTTGAAATGACACCGTAGGCCTTGGTATCTCTTCTGGTTGCATATTCCACCATTTAGGCAGTGTTTGATACTGAGTCAAATTTAGCTGAATCCTGCTGCTAGAATGTTTCCACATTTGCCTCAAATGAACCCTTTAATTAAGAGCTGGTCTGGGTTCATGAAAAGACAGAGTGCTAGGATTTTGTTGAGCTTACAGAACAGGCTGTGTGATGAGTTTTGTGCCTGCCTGATGATATTTGTTGTGCAGAAACCATTAGATTTGCCTTCAGTGTAATATCCCTGCTTTTTGTGAGTTCTGGAAAAGATATAATGATTATAAATGGCCAAATGAGCCTAGGTCGTTTTACAACAGTAATTAATTTCAAATGCTACAAATGCCCTAAGGGAGAAATACAGGGTAACGTGGAAGCATATATCTATTCCTGATTAAATCTAATAAATCAGAATTAGCAGTTACATGGGAGGTGGGGGGAATTAATCAACTGTAGGTAAAAGGCCAAAAATCAAAGAAGGTTNAAAGATATAATGATTATAAATGGCCAAATGAGCCTAGGTCGTTTTACAACAGTAATTAATTTCAAATGCTACAAATGCCCTAAGGGAGAAATACAGGGTAACGTGGAAGCATATATCTATTCCTGATTAAATCTAATAAATCAGAATTAGCAGTTACATGGGAGGTGGGGGGAATTAATCAACTGTAGGTAAAAGGCCAAAAATCAAAGAAGGTTGGAATATTTAAGGCTGAAAGAAGGCCACCTGTGACACATGAGCTATGTCAACAAGNGTTGAGCTTACAGAACAGGCTGTGTGATGAGTTTTGTGCCTGCCTGATGATATTTGTTGTGCAGAAACCATTAGATTTGCCTTCAGTGTAATATCCCTGCTTTTTGTGAGTTCTGGAGAAGATATAATGATTATAAATGGCCAAATGAGCCTAGGTCGTTTTACAACAGTAATTAATTTCAAATGTTACAAATGCCCTAAGGGAGAAATACAGGGTAACATGGAAGCATATATCTATTCCTGATTAAATCTAATAAATCAGAATTAGCGGTTACATGGGAGGTGGGGGGAATTAATCAACTGTAGGTAAAAGGCCACAAATCAAAGAAGGTTGGAATATTTAAGGCTGAAAGAAGGCCACCTGTGACACATGAGCTATGTCAACAAGAGGTGACACTGGTTAAGACAGAAGGAGCCAAATTCCGCAAGTCATTTAACTATCAATAGATGGAATTAAAAGAGGCGGATGATTGANAAATCAAAGAAGGTTGGAATATTTAAGGCTGAAAGAAGGCCACCTGTGACACATGAGCTATGTCAACAAGAGGTGACACTGGTTAAGACAGAAGGAGCCAAATTCCGCGAGTCATTTAACTATCAATAGATGGAATTAAAAGAGGCGGATGATTGAATGAATGAGTGAGAGAGTGAGTTAATGAGACTTTCCAAAGCAGAGATCAAAGAAAGAAGGTCCAAACACACAGATCTTTCCTGTTTGACAGAAATCGAAGACTAAGCCAAAAGGAGGTGCTGCTTGAAGAAACGTGATCTTGGGCAGTGTGGTCAGCCTTCAAATTTAGCAAGGAAGAGTAGCTGTTCTGATCAAAGCTCTATCCTAGTGTTACCCCCAAACTGGATTTGCCTCTTGATGGGTGTCAAGCCAATAGACAACGAAGCCAAAGATCAGGAGAAGAAAGGATTTGCTACTTGCAGCAAGTAAGATACCAGAAAGCTTTCCCAAAGTAGTGTTTCTCCAAACACTCCTTGGGGAAGTTTAAGCTACGGGAACGTGTATACTGAGCAGAGGAGAATTCAGCACAGAATTGAGACAAAGGTTCACAGAGTCCAAACTTTAGTTGACTGAAGTCAGAAGGATCAACATCTTCGTCTCTTGAGGAAGAACTAGGACTCTGCTTTATCACTGCACTGCTGTTTGACTGCCTTTTCTCTGTTCCTGTACTCCTTTGTTCCCTGAAACTATTAATTACTGAGACCTGTTCAAGGACAGGCATTAGGATGAAAGAATTTGCTTATTTCCGTTAGCTTTTTAGCAATATTTCCTTCTTTAAAATAGCAGTAGTATTGGATCACAAAGTGGCTAGAACACGGCAGAGACTGGTAAGTCCTTTTCCTCCCAGCTACATGTTCATCCCCTTGCCGTGTGATCTCTAAGCAGTTTCTTTCTTCTGGTTTCAGTGGACTGTTTCCTCTTATACACATAATAGTCAGTTTCCAATCCCTCAGGTTGAATGTCCCAATTCCTAGAAGGCGCTGTCAGTCATTCCTTGATGTGCCAAATTCCCAGATATTTGAAAGATCAGGCCTAGATCCAAAAATGGCCTAGGCCAAAACGACTTCTCTTGTGTCCAGAAAACCATGCCCAATTCTCTTTTCCTGGGGACCTGCTAACCTATCTGTCTATCCTAGGTGAGTTTTTCTGGCATTTTATCTTTGTTCTTAGACATTGAGTTTAGCTTGTAGGTACTGATGTGCTGAAAGAGATCTCAGAGGTAGAGATTAGTGGAATTCTTTCTGGCACTGTGTTTGGCAGTGGTGTTTTTGGTACCAGTGTCCAATTAGCCCACAACTCCACAGTGAACAACAAACCTCATTCATTTGCATAATTATTTCCTTTGCTGTTTCCTTTATAAAAAATAATGAGCCATTATGCACATAATTAAACCACGCTTAACAAATGAGGGCCAGGCTGACAAGAATCACATGAGAAGGCCAAGAGAAATTAGCATCAAGGCCTGTATGCTAAGCATAAGGCCAATCAAATCTGCACTGTCTCCTGGGAGCAGAAGGACTCCTTGGGAGTCTCTGCTTTTGGATTTTCACTGAGGTCAAGCTCCCAAGAGAAAACATGATTTGATTTCATCCAGCCCTTCTCCTTTGCTTCTCTCCTTCTCCTCCTGTCTTTCTCAGTGAGAAGTATCTGGCTTGCTTGTTATTAGGGCCCTTTGCAACACATCGTTCCATTCCTTTCCCCCTCTCCCTGAATGAGACATTTTCCCANCTCCCAAGAGAAAACATGATTTGTTTTCATCCAGCCCTTCTCCTTTGCTTCTCTCCTTCTCCTCCTGTCTTTCTCAGTGAGAAGTATCTGGCTTTCTTGTTATTAGGGCCCTTTGCAACACATCCTTCCATTCCTTTCCCCCTCTCCCTGAATGAGACATTTTCCCAATGAACCTTACTAAAAAACTAATAGAAATAAGTGAAGTTCTTTAATCCTAGAAGTCCGGTGATAAGCTTTATGGAGACCAATATTTCCTTTTTTAAAATAGCAGTAGTATTGAATCACAGAGTGGCTAGAGCAAGGCAGACACTGGTGAGTCCCTTTCCTCCCAGCTACATGTGGGTCTCCTTGCCTTGTGACTTCTAAGTAGTTTCTTTCTTCTGGTTCCAGTGGATTGTTTCCTCTTACACAGATCCTAGTCAGTTTCCAATCCCTTGGACCGAATGTCCCAATTAATAGAAGGCACTATCAGTCGTTCCTTGATGTGCCGGATTCCCAGATACTCAGAAGGTCATTGATGAGTGATGCAGCAAACATTCCAGGTCTCCCTGGTCTGGATTCTATTTTCCTTGGGGCTTCGTTATTCACTGGATGGTCTGAAGAGGAGTGGCATCACATGGGAGCTTTTTACAAAGGCAAAATCTCGGGCTCCACTCAAGACCTTCTCCAGACCTACTAAATCAGAACAGACATTTTAAGAAGATCTCCAGATCATTGTTTCCATATTAAAGACTGAGAAGCAATGATCTGGGGTAATCAGCAGGACTCATTTGGTTCAGTTTCTTCTAGGGTTTTGGACTACCTTGTATTCACTATGTTGGTAGAAGAGGAATTCCAGTCTTCAGGCTATGGGGATGGCTAACTCCCAACACAAGACAAATGAATCATCACAGTTAGTTAATTACAGATACTCAGAGCTCAGATGGAAGGAGAACATCACATGCCTCACAGGCCACGTGGGGACTATATTCAGTGACAGACTGAACAAACAGGTACTGCTGGAATTAACCTTTGTAGTGTCCAGAGGGTAACACACCCGCTGTTTCCCATTGAAAGACTGGCTGGTTTGAAGAACTGTGTGAGCTGGCCAGGAAATGCAGCCTGCTACTTGGGGATAAATGAGAAGTGTAGTTGGTCCCATAGCTAATAAGAAGGGTTACTTGGCTTAGGAAGCTTACCTAAGGAGTAGAGTGGGAGGGGAACTTGTTGTTAGGATATTCAAGGTGCCCCCCTTGCCTTCATTTCACCAGATGTCAAAGCAGTACATATTTGGACCATGATTTTGTACTGCATGGGGAAATCACCTTATAAAGTCACCGTGGACTCTTGAGAGTACCTTGGACTACGAGGAGATCAAACCAGTCGATCCTAAAGGAAATCAATCCTGAATATTCATTAGAAGGACTAATACTGAAACTGAAGCTCCAAAACTTTGGCCATCTGATGCAAAGAGCTGATTCATTATAAAAGACCCTGATGCTGGGAACGATTGAAGGCAAGAGGACAAGGGACAACAGAGGACAGGACGGTTGGATGGCATAACCGATTCAATGGACATGAGCTTAAGCAAGCTCGGGGAGATGGTGAAGGACAGAAAAGACTGGCATGATGCAGTTCATGGGGTTGCAAGAGTCAGACACGACTGAGTGACTGAACAACAAATCCCACCATATCAAACTACATGCATATAAATCACCAAGCATAGTGCCTGAACTATGGAAGATGTTCAATAAATATATAGCTCCACATCTCCTCCCTCTTTTTAGTCTGAGCTCTATAATAACCATAGCCTATAATGATTCAGACTTTACCAGCACGGCTTGAATACCTACCATATGCCAGGCACTATTAATTGCATTCACAAGCATGAGCTAATATTCACCCCAACGCTGTGAGTCAGTGTTCTAATCCTTGTATTATGGACCAGGAAAATGAAAGAGAACTTTGCCCCATCAAATGGATGATGTTTATTATGTCTCTCATCACGGCATTTATCAATGCAATCTGTGATCTACTATAACCATACAATGAAAATCTAGTAACATAATAGAACCTTCATCAATATACAGATGCCAGTCACAATTTGTGAGAAAACTGTAGCAGAAAAAAAAATGAATTTACTTGGCTAACTGAGTGACATGAGCAGCAGGGAAGATGGGCAGGTAGAAAATGTTTGGGACTTGATTTGCTGGTCTGATGCAGATGAAGTCCGACAGTAACTAGAAGGTTACTTGAGAAACAGATAATTGAAAGAGACAGTCTTAGGAGTATCATAACTCTCAGTTTTTCTAGGTTGCTTAAGTTCTATCTGATTAATTCCAATCATCAGGAGCAGTGCATCTGGACTTTATCTTTTTAGTCCCCCAAAGAGACGCTCTCATTCATGGTTAGAGGTAGTATCACATAGTGGTTAGGAGTGCAAACTCAGAATCCAGACCTCCCAGGCTCAAATCTCAGCTCCTCTGCTTTCAGGCTGTAGGATCTGGCCTGGAACATAGATAATAACAGCTTCTATTTATAGGGGTTTTGTGACAATGAAACAAGTTAACATACCTCAAGCACATAGAACAGTGTTTGTACCAGCCTCGAAGTGGAGGCTATTATGGTTATGAATCAGTGCTCTGTCCTTGGCTCACATAGAGGATCAATAAAATAAGGGGATTGCGTGAGACTTACTTAAATAAATGGGACAAAATAGACAGCCCAGGAACATACCTTAGTACACAGAAGAATTTAGTTTATGGTAAAGACGATGATTTCAATCAGTAAAGAAAGATACTCAATAAAATGTGTTGGAAGAATTAGATAACTTGTCCTCCCAGGACCTTGCCCTCCATTTGTACTCCATCACATGCTGCTACATCACCAATGTCCCATTCCCCCCAGCAAGGAAAACATTTATTCCTATATTCATCGAATAAGTCAGACTCTCAATCCAAGAAACTCATTTTAAAAGCTCATTACAGGCGCCCCTCCTGATACCAATTATGTAATCCATTAGGGTGCTGGCAGGATACAGATGGCACATTCAAACAGGATAATGAGGAAGAGTTTAGATAAGGCACTGTTGACAAAAGCGTGGTGGTAATCTACAAGAATGGTAAAGAACCACAGAGTTAGCAAGACAGGCTGAATATCAGACCTAGGTCTTAAGAAATGAAGCAGTTAGGACAATCACCTGATAGGACCTGTGGTCTGGGAAGGGGAACCCAGCCACTCCCAACCTGAAGCCCGGCAGGGGGGAAGATATGGGGAAAAAAAACACTTTGCCTGTGTCTCCTCTGGCACTGTCTGTACTTCAGGAAGGAAAGGAGCCTGNCTCTCAACCCATTCCCCCACCAACCTACCATCCATTTAGCACTTGAGTTCAGCAAAGATGGCTTGAGGCATAAGCACATCTATCCACCACTCTGGAGTTGAAACATCCATATGAAGGGAGTGGGAAAATAGAGAAAAACACAGACGATGGCACTAAAACCATTAATAAGGAACATAGCCATTTGACCTATGACTGATTTGCAAGTCACAGTTACAGGCCCTAATGACAGCCCTTATCAATGTATGTTCTTTCTGACAATTGCACTTACAGCAAGAATCTATCATCTGATTATTAACATAATGTTAAACTTTAACTAATATTTAAAATTTTAAGTGGTAATGATTCTAATTTATCACCCAAATCTGAAGTAATAATGAGAGCATTTGTCTTAGAAACACAGTGGTCTCTTGCTTTAACTATTTTTAAAGTTATGCCACTCATTTTATCACCACTGTCTGGTCCAAACTCAGATGATGCCCTGGTGCCAGAAATTGCAGAGATGCATAAATCAGACAGAAAAGTACAACAGAATGTCTTGGTAATGGGCTCTGAAGCATGCCAGAGAAACCTGTATTATAGCTGGAATAAACTTTAAATTGCTGTTTTAAAAGAGAAAATAAGGGGAAGAAGGACTCCTGGATTTCTGACATGAGCAACCAGGTAGATGGAGTTAGCATTTATTAAGACATCGCAGGCAGATGAAAGAGGATAAGCAAGTTCCAAACATGTAGCATTTAAGAAGCCTGTGAGGTACTGGGTGGGGTGATCAGTTTGGCAGTTGTATATGGGGAGCTGATGTTTAGAAGAAAGATCCAAGCTAGAAACAGAAAAAGATGTTACATTGTTGGATCATAAATTATATGCAAAATTTGTTAGGAGATAAGATTTCTCAACAAAATAAGTGTAACGTGAACTGAAAAGAAGGTACAGGACTGAAAAGGAGACAAAGAGTAAAACCAGGACTGTAATGCCATAAAATCCAAGAAGAAAACAATTTGTTCAGTATTTGCTTTTAAGAACTAGATCTGGTTCTCAGCAGTCGGAGCTCACTCACCCCACATTTGGCATACACTCACCCCACATCTGGGTACAAATACACATGACTCACCCCACATCTGGATACAAACACTTCTCCACCCTCTGCTCTCCTATAAATCTTCACATTTCACTAACTTTTCTTGCTCCTTCCCCCATTGGGTTCAAACCACACAAGTTATGTTAGGCATTTGCTCAAGAAAGCAAAGATAAGACACCAGGAGGTCTCCCAGCTGGCCCAAGACAAAGCTCATTACTTCAAATCATTTCCATACCCAGACTCCCAATTTTAACTTTGTAAGTTCCTTGACTGAGGAGTTGGTGCAAGAAACAAACTAAAAGAGAGATGTTGGAAAGCAAAGATTAAAAGACAAAGAAAAACAGGAAGAGAGAGAAAGAAACAGAGAAATACTTTAGAGTGATGTTTCTTCTACCAGATTATCACCTTAAAAATCTTTAGCCATGCTTTCAAATCTTCCTTGCTAAATAGCCATTTTGGAAAAGAATTATCTCAGTTTGGCATATAGCCTAAGATACCAAATAATTTAGAAGGCTTATACTTGCCTCAGGGAAACTCATAAAGAGGAAAGTATAAGTTGAGGATTCCCTCTGATTTAAAAAGGGAACTGGATCATTCAAATCATTTCCAAATGGGCCTTAAAATTGTTTTACAGATAAGCAAAATTACTGTGGCTTGAATGCTTGTGACACTCATTGTATTTAGTATTTGATGATAGTTGTATTTTTTCTTTTTGACATTAAAGATAATATCTGTGATTTGAAAAGTGAAAGTGTTAGTCACTCAGTCATGTCCAACTCTGCAACCCCATCAATTGTGGCCCACCAGGCTCCTCTGCCCATGGGGTTCCCCAGGCAGGAATACTGGAGTGGGTTGCCATTTCCCCTTCCAGGAGATCTTCCCCACCCTGGATCAAACTTGAGTCTCCTGCATTGTAAGCAGATTCTTTACTGTCTGAGCTACCAGAGAATTCAACTTCAGATTGTTGTTCTTAAGCACTTAATAACATACTTTAGAATTGGATCAGTATGTGAGGCTAGCTCACATCTGAAACATCTACTTCTGCTTTATTGACTATACCAAAGCCTTTGATTGTGTGGATCACAACAAACTATGGAAAATTCTTAAAGAGATGGGAATACCAGATCACCTGACCTGCCTCCTGAGAAATCTGTATGCAGGTCAAGAAACAACAGTTAGAACTGGACATGGCACAACAGATTGGTTCCAAATTCGGAAAGAAGTACACCAAGGTTGTATATTGTCACCCTGCTTGTTTAACGTATGCAGAGTACATCATGCAAAATGCTGGGCTGGATGAAGCCCAAGCTAGAATCAAGATTTCTGGGAGAAACATCAATAACCTCAGATATGCAGATGACACCACTCTTATGGCAAAAAAAGAAGAACTGAAGAGCCTCTTGATGAAAGTCAAAGAGGAGAATAAAAAAAATTGGCTTAAAATTCAACATTCAGAAAACTAGATCAAGTCATCTGGTCCTATTACTTCATGGCAAATAGATGGGGAAACAATGGAAACAGTGACAGACTTTATTGTGAGGGGCTCCAAAATCACCACAGATGGTGACTGCAGCCATGAAATCGAAGGATGCTTGCTCCTTGGAAGAAAAGCTATGACAAACCTAGCCAGCATATTAAAAAGCAGAGACATTACTTTGCCAACAAAGATCCATCTAGTCAAAGCTATGGTTTTTCCACTAATCATGTATGGATATGAGAGTTGGACCTTGAAGAAGGTTAAGCGCCAAAGAATGGATGCTTTTAAACTGTGGTGTTGGAGAAGACTCTTAAGAGTACCTTGGACTTCAAAGAGATCCAAAAAGTCAAACCTAAGGAAATCAGTCCTGAATATTCATTGGAAGGACTGTTAGTGAAGCTGAAACTCCAATACTTTGGCCACCTGATGCAAAGAACTGACTCACTGGAAAAGACTCTGATGTTGGGAGGGATTGGGGGCAGGAGGAGAAGGGGATGACAGAGGATGAGATGGTTGGATGGCATCACCGACTCAATGGACATGAGTTTGAGTAAGCTCCAGGAGTTGGTAATGGACAAGGAAGCCTAGTGTGCTGCAGTCCATGGAGTTGCAAAGAGTGGGGCATGAGCGACTGAACTGAACTGAACTGTGAGACTAGCTACTACAAATAACTAATTATGTGACCTTGAGCTAGTTACCCAGCCTCTCTAAGCCTAAAAGCCTGCATTTGTGAAATAAGTATGTACCTTCCAGAGCTGTTTTGAGGATTGGTGGTGGTGGTGGTGTAGTTGCTATGTCATGCCTGACTCTTGCAACCCCATGGACTAAAGCCCTCATCCCCACCCCCAGGGTCCTTTGTCCACGGGATTTTCCAGGCGAGAATACTGGAATGTGTTGCCACTTCCTTCTCCAGGGGATCTTCTAGATCCAGAAATCAAACCTGGATCTCCTGCATTGCAGGAGTTTCTTTACCAACTGAGCTACAAGGGAACAAGATAAAAGATAGGACATAGTTAGCTACTTAACTTAATGAGAGTTTCTAATCATTGAATTTTACTGTCTGCCTAGGAGGCCCTCACAAAATCATCCAGAAGTTATACATCCCATAGAACACCTCACATTGAAGTGGGCAAGGAAGTAGGGCTTACATTATTGTCATTGCTGATATCAAATAGTGTTCTGATATTAATCGTTGGAATACATATTGTAAACATACTAATTCAAAAAAGTAAATCCTTCAGGTTTCCAGGTAGGAGCATGAGCTGTTATGTAATGTTGACAGCCACCCAAAGCCCAAAAGAGAATGTCCTCACCTCCCCAGCTTAGGATCATTAGATACTACATCCTGGAGAATGATTCCACCTTCTTTTTTCCTTTTTTTTTTTTTTTGTCAGTAACATATCTTTGAAAGCTGATAGAGGCAGTCCTGAGCGGCATAAAAGAGTGGATACGAGCATCATTACAAGAATCTGATGATAGCAGACATATGGCCTGCTAATAGGAAAAAGAAGAAAAGATCATTTACTTTAAGTTCCAGAAGTTTTATAAACAAAGTCTGAACATTTTATTATGTAGTTTTAAAGATGAGTAAAGAAAAACTCAGAAAGATTAAGCAACCTCTCTGAGGCACTTAATGATAGACAATAGAGCTGAGATCTGTGTCCAAGTCTTTCCCATCTTGGCATAAAAATATCCTCTGATTCTTCACCACCCTATATTCACTTCCCTATATACACGCCCTTTGCATATAACTTCATGCTTCCTCCCGTTATGTAGATAAAGGGTATCTTCTCACTCCTTCACTTTGAGTTTAGCTATATGATTTGTTGTTGTCGCTCAGTCACTAAGTCATATCTGACTCTTTGCGACTCATAGACTGCCGTGTGCCAGGCTCCCTTGTCCTTCACTATCTCCCAGAGTTTGCTCAGATTTATGCCCACTGACTTGGTGATGCTATCTAAGCATCTCATCCTCTGCCACCCCTTCTCCTTTTGCCTTCAGTCTTTCCCAGCATCAGAGAGAGTCTTTTCCAATGAGTTAACTCTCTGCATCAGGTGGCCAAAGTATTGGAGCTTAAGCTTCAGTCCTTCCAATGAATATTCAGGATTGATTTCCTTTAGGATTGACTGGTTTGATCTCCTTGAAGTACAAAGGCCATATGACTTACTGTGGCCAACAGGATGAGGGGGAAGTAATTATGTTCCTGAGTCCTCAGAGACCTTGAGCACTTTCTACTTGTGTTGTGGGACCTCTGCCATCACCATGGAAAGTACATATCTAGATATTTCCCAAGAGGAGGAGAATCACATGGAGTAGAGCCACTCCAGCCAAATCTAACCTCCCGCCAAACCCAGAGCTAGTCTATACACATAAAAGCTATAATATTAAGTGATTATCATTGCTGACCACTTAGTTTTGGAGTAATATTCGCATTTGTTTTGCAGCAATAGCTGACAGATGCAGATACTATCAACATCCTAAGCTTGACATTATTTATATCATTGTCATTATGAAGACTTCCTTCTGCAGTCATGAGGATGGTAACATGGAAGGTCAGCTGCAAACATCTTTGAGAAAGATATTAAAGATATTGTTAAGAAGTCGAAAAAGCTCATAGCATTATTCGATTTCTTGTATTTGAAGAGGAGAAAATCTATTTGAGATTTTTCCCAGCTTGAATTTTTGCCTACATTTCCCCAGCTTTAATCTTAGCTTTCGGTTACCATGGCCTCCTTCATCATCATTTCCTAAGTCCAGTCAGCCCAGCCACGAATAGCTTTCCTGAAAGTTCTGTCTTTTATCTTCTCTCACTCTGAGCCACTTAAGACTTTCAGCTGCAATTTTCTAAAGCAGACTAGGTCTTCATTATTTATGGGAGCCTGTTATTTATGAAGCAGTCTATTGAACATAGATGTCACCTCCAACATATTAAATAATAATTTTGTGGCTTTCCATCAGTAACAATCTGAGGTAAATGCAAAGCTATTTATTCAAACTGAAGGCTCTGTCATTAATCAGTAAGTCCCCAAGAGACTGTCTCCTTCTATGTTCACCCTTCTCTATCATCCCTTATATAGTCTGTTTTTGCTTTAGTTTTTTTCAGTTTTTCAATAAAACTGCAATGAAAAATTAGGATAATGATCTCTGGGGAGAATAAAAGCACTGGTGCTCCTCCTGAGCAAAGCTATCACAAGACGATATATAATAAGTCATCAGATGTATGACTCTTTATTTCTTAATTTAACTTGCTATGCAACGTGTCCCCGTGTGTATGTAGATAAATGCATTCATTTGTTTTGCTACTCCTAATATATCGAAAGCTTCTTAAAGATACGGACTGTGACTTCTCTTTCTCGGCAGCTCTAGTGCCCATCAGACCCATGAGCTAATAGATGCTCCATAAATATTTGGTAAATGAACGAAGAAGTCCTCATTCTGCACTGCTCAATGTTTCAACACAAATAATTTTTTTCCGCTGTGCCTTACAAGTAAAAGAAGCTGCAAAAGCACCCAGCGTGGCAGGGGACTCATGGCACTACTTTGTTAAATATCTCACCTTCAGGGCACTATAGCACTCTCAAAGGGTAGGTGTTAACAGCTGCTTTAAAATTATTAACCTTAAAGCAAAAGCAACAGAAAACTTCCCTCCCCATGTGCCCCTGTTACTTGCGAAATAAGCAGCTTTCCCATAACGCAGAAGCTCCTCCTTTTCCCATCTTTCCCTCTCCCTTCTTTGCCCTGCCCTTCACCCCTAATCACACACACAAAACATCAAGAGTTGTTTGGATGACATTTACACTACGTGACTTTCTCTCTCAGTTTGTTTTCTTGGGTGAGCCTCAGAAACTAGAGGAAGAACACAAAGGTAAGTCTCTCTCTGGTTCACTGAGAGGACTGGTACATCTGTGTTCCTGAGCTGCCTAAAGGGATGACTCACAACGTCCTTGGCTGGGATGGCTTCAGTTGTCTCCTGTTGTCTCTCTTTCAGGNCACACACACAAAACATCAAGAGTTGTTTGGATGACATTTACACTACGTGACTTTCTCACTCAGTTTGTTTTCTTGGGTGAGCCTCAGAAACTAGAGGAAGAACACAAAGGTAAGTCCCTCTCTGGTTCACTGAGAGGACTGGTACATGTGTGTTCCTGAGCCGCCTAAAGGGATGACTCACAACGTCCTTGGCTGGGATGGCTTCAGTTGTCTCCTGTTGTCTCTCTTTCAGGCTATCCTCACCCCATTCTATTTCTCAATTTGTACCAGAGTGATCTTTCTAAAACACCCATACTCCCCTATTTGACAACCAAAATAGCTTCCGATGCAGAGAGCAGTAGTTGTTAACTTTTTATGGAGGACTCTTCCTGTACCATTCAAACACCCATGTGCATAAATCCACTAAACTTCACATACAATCTTAGATGTTTCTTGGATCCCGGGGTTAAGATGTCTTAAACCAAAGAGAAGTTTCTACTCCTACACCTAGCATCCAAGTTCCTCCACAATCTTCCCAAACTATGTTTCTCAGCTATCTAATCTCCCCAAATTCTCCTAACTCCAGATAGATTTGCCACCCAGAGTGCTTTTCCCATTTACTTTTCCACACCTGACAAAACTGAAGTCAGAAACTCTGGATTCTAATTAGCTTAAGGATTTATTAAGTCGCTTATAGTTTCTGAAGCTCAGTTTCCACATGTACAAATTGATGGAGCTGGCTTAGATTAGGGTTTCCCAAAATATGATAAGTGAGACACTAATTTTAGGTGGAACACAATCCATTAATGTTTATTTTAAGAATAGGTTGGATAGCATCACTGACTTAATGGATGCAAGTTTGAGCAAGCTCCAGGAGATAGTGAAGGACAGGGAAGCCTGATGTGCTGCAGTTCGTGGGGTCACAAAGACTTGGACACAACTTAATGACTGAACAACAGTAAAGATACTGCAAAAACTAGCAAGCATGTGGATGAACCTATTTGCAGGTTATGAATAGAGAGGCAGATGTAGAGAAGAGATGTGTGGATATGATGGGGTTGAACTGGGACTGCTGTTGACATATAAACAGTACCATGTGTAAAATAGATAGCTAGTGGGAACCTAACGTATAGGGAGATCAGCTTGGTGCTCTGTGATGACCTGCAAGAGTGGGATGGGGTGGTGCTCAGAGGGAAGTCCAGGAAGGAGGGGATATATGTGTCCATATAGCTGATTCACTTCACTGTACAGCCAGAACTAATTCAACCATTATAAAGCAACCACACCACAATAAAGAAAAGAATGGCAAGATTATATGCAATTCTGAAGCCTGAGGAGCACTGGGCTACTGGATCCCCAAGGCTCCTCCCACGATACTTTCCTAGACTCTCTCTTCAAGGAGAACTTGGTTCCCAGAGCTGAACTTGTTACTCTATTCAAAACAATAAGGAAGGAGATCAAAGAGCTACCTCTTTATTCTCGACAAGAAGAAAAGGTGAATTAAAAAAAAAAAAAAAAGCTCTCCATTCTTAGGTGGAGACAACTAGAAAGAATTTGATATGAATTGCCCAAAGTCTACCAGGAAAGTATTGTTGACTTATAGAACTCAGAGCTTGCTTGCTTGAGACTGGCATTGATAGTTTTGTTGGAGTCAACTGATGGCACAGTTATGGCTCAAAACATAAATGAGCATAAATTTTTTTCCTAATGACTAACACACACACATTCAAATCCAGATAGAAACTGCAGCTGCTCCCTCCAACTACTCTAAGTTTGATGAACAGATGGCAGGCTTCCTCTGGGAATGCAAAGATGTAGGGCTGTCTCATAGATAGAAATCACATAAAGTTAGGATACCAGGAGAAGTGGGTGTTGTGACTACAAATACATTTAGAATTCCTGCAAAAATGGTCTGGGTCCTGTGTGCTGAGCATCATTCATGGCTATCGTGGTCTTTTATTTAAAATATTGATGATTCAGAGGCCGTGTATCATTCAATCGGTAGAGATATAGATGATATAGATTTAGATATAAACATAGACATAGAGATGTAGGCTTCCCAAGGTAGCTCAGTGGTAAAGAATGCACCTGCCCACGGAGGAGATGCAGGAGGCGCGGGTTCTATCCCTGAGTCAGAAAGAACCCCTGGAGAAGGAAACGGCACACCATTTCAGTATTCTTGCCTGAAAAAAATTTATACAGACAGAGAAGCCTGACAGGTTACTGTCCATGGGTTCTCAAAGAACCTGACACAACTGAGTGACTGAACACATACACACAGATATAGATTTCAATATGTGATGACTGTTGCATCCAAAGAGATTAGAATTTCTAACAGATGAGCTTTTTCTCTGTAATTTACCACATGATATAACTTACATGTGGAATCTAAAATATGACACAAATGAACATATCCACAAAAAAAATAACAGATTTACAGATATAGAGAACATATTTGTAGTTAGCAAGGGAGTAGAGGGTAAAAAAGGGAAGGACTGGGAGTTTAGGATTAGCAGATGCAAACCATTATATAGAAATAGACAAACCACACAGTCCTACTGCATAGCACAGTGAACTATACTCAACATCCTATGAGAAAGAATAGATATATATTATATATATATAAATAACTGAGTTTGCTGTACAGTACAAATTAATACAACATTCTACATCAACTATACTTCAATAAAATGTTCTCAAGAAAGAAAATATCCTGGTTTCTCTTCAGATCAAATAAATCTTTTGCCTTTTCTCCATAATTTAAAAATAACCATCCTAACATCTCCACCTTATGGGAAGAGTTGACTCATTGGAAAAGACTCTGATGTTGGGAGGGATTGGGGGCAGGAGGAGAAGGGGACGACCGAGGATGAGATGGCTGGATGGCATCACTGACTCAATGGACATGAGTTTGGGTGAATTCCGGGAGGTGGTGATGGACAGGGAGGCCTGGTGTGCTGCGATTCATGGGGTTGCAAAGAGTCGGACACAGCTGAGCAACTGAACTGAACTGAACTGAACATCTCCATCTTTACATAAAACAAAGTCTAGGAACTGGAAGCTGTTTCCTTCCTTGAGATTTGTTTTGTTACATGTTGCTATTCCTTAATGTAAAATTAAACCTAAAAAGGAAAGAGGAAGTTGTTATTTAATGTGTATAGAGTTTCAGCTTCACAAGATGAAAAATTTCTGGAGATCAGTTGCACAACATGAATGAACTTAACGCCACTGATCTGTATACTTAGAGACTGTCAAGATGGTTTAAAACATCAAGCCCAAACTAGGAAGTGTTGGAAGTTAAATCTGAAGAGCCTCCAATAATCTTGGATTGAAATAAATCCAGAAAAAGCAAATAAGAAAAGGACATAAAGAAAGCATGTCACACAGTCAAAGATGTGTCTAGCTAATACCCTTTGGAGATAAGCCCATTAAGAGGACTATAAGGCAATTTAGACTGAATGATGAAGTGATAGAAATTTTCGAAGAAACGAAGGGACCCTTTACAAGAGATGTAAAAACATCATATGCCAACAAAGCCATTTATATGAGGGAATGGCTCTGATAGTAAAATATGTACCAGACAATGGTGGGTTTAGTGGAGGGGTAATGAATCAAGTACACGTGAGACAATTTAGCCAATGGCTTTCCTGGTGGCTCAGAGGTTAAAGCATCTACCTGCAACGCGGGAGACCTGGGTTCGATTCCTGGGTCGGGAAGATCCCCTGGAGAAGGAAATGGCAATCCACTCCAGTACTCTTGCCTGGAGAATCCCATGGATGGAGGAGCCTGGTGGGCTACAGTCCATGGGGTCGCAAAGAGTCCACAGGACTGAACGACTTCACTTTCACTTTAGATCATAGCGTACAGACTCTCATCAGGAGATCCCTTCTAGCTCTTTCTTACAGACTCTCATCAGGAGATCCCTTCTAGCTCTTTCTATCTCCTTCATCTTCAATGTTTCATCATTTTAGTTCTTACTTCTCAGAAAAAAAAGGATCACTTTTTAAAATCATTTTCTTTCTTTCTTTATTTTTGGCTGTGCTGGGTCTTTGTTGCCGCGTGGGCTCTTTTCTCTAGTTGTGGAGAGTGGGGACTACCTTCTAGTGGCAGTGCATGGGCTTCTCATTGCAGGGGGTCCTCTTGCTGCCCAGCAGGGACCCTCGGGCACATCAGCTTCAGCAGTTGCAGCATATGGGCAAAGTAGCAGCGGCTCCCAGGCTCTAGAGCCCAGGCTCAATAGCTGTGGTGCACAGGCTTCGATGCTTCATGATATGTGGGATCTTCCAAGATCAAGGATCAAATCCATGTCCTATAAATGTTTAAAAACAAGCTCCTCAAAGAACAATGTGTATAAACCTGATTGCTTGTTGTAAAATTTAATGATAGGATGAGTAGCATACTCATTATAAGTGATTCAGTTCAGTTCAGCTCAGTCACTCAGTTGTGTTCAACTCTTTGTGACCCCATGGACTATAGCACGCCAGGCCTCCCTGTCCATCACCAACTCCCGGAGCTTGCTTAACTCATGTCCAGTGAGACACTGATGCCATCCAGCCATCTCATCCTCTGTTGTCCCCTTCTCCTCCTGCCCCCACTCCCTCCCAGCATCAGAGTCTTTTCCAATGAGTCAACTCTTCGCATGAGGTGGCCAAAGTACTGGAGTTTCAGCTTTAGCATCATTCCTTCCAAAGAACACCCAGGACTGATCTCCTTTAGAATGGATTGGTTGGATCTCCTTGCAGTCCAAGGGACCCTCAAGAGTCATCTCCAACACCACAGTTCAAAATCATCAATTCTTCAGCATTCAGCTTTCTTTATTGTCCAACTCTCACATTCATCCATGACTACTGGAAAAACCAAAGCTTTGACTAGATAGACCTTTATTGGCAAAGTAATGTCTTTGCTTTTTAATATACTGTCTAGGTTGGTCATAACTTTTCTTCCAAGGAGCAAGCATCTTTCGATTTCATGGCTGCAGTCACCATCTGCAGTGATTTTGGAGCCCCAAAAATAAAGTCTGCAACTGTAGCCATTGTTTCCCCATCTATTTGCCATGAAATGATAGGACCAGATGCCTTGATCTTAGTTTTCTGAATGTTGAGTTTTAAGCCAGCCTTTTCACTTTCCTCTTTGACTTTCATCAAGAGGCTTTTTAGTTCTTCTTCACTTTCTGCCATAACAGTGGTATCATCTGCATATCTGAAGTTATTGATATTTCTTCCGGCGATTTTGATTCCAGGTTGTGCTTCATCCAGTCCAGCATTTCTCATGATGTACTCTGCATATAAGTTAAATAAGCAGGGTGACAATATACCTCCTTGACATACTCCATTTCCCATCTGGAACCAGACTGTTGTTCTATGCTTGGAACAACTGTTGCTTCTTGACCTGCATACAGATTTCTCAGGAGGCAGGTCAGGTGATCTGGTATTCCCATCTCTTTCAGAATTTTCCACAGTTTATTGTGATCCACACAGTCAAAGGTTTTGGCATAGTCAATAAAGCAGAAGGAGATGTTTTTCTGGCATTCTCGCTTTTTTGAAGGTCCAGTGGATGTTGGCAATTTGATCTCTGGTTCCTCTGCCTTTTCGAAAACCAGCTGGAACATCAGGAAGTTCACAGTTCACATATTGTTGAAGCCTGGCTTGGAGAATTTTGAGCATTACTTTACTAGCGTGTGAGATGAGTGCAATTGTGCAGTAGTTACAGCATTCTTTGGCATTGCCTTTCTTTGGAACTGGAATGAAAACTGACCTTTTCCAGTTCTACGGTCACTGCTGAGTTTTCCAAATTGGCTGGCATATAGCACTTCCACAGCATCGTCTTTTAGGGTTTGAAATAGCTCAACTGGAATTTTATCACCTCCACTAGATTTGTTCATAATGATGCTTCCTAAGGCCCACTTGACTTCACATTCCAGGATGTCTGGCTCTAGATGAGTGAGCACACCATCATGATTATCTGGGTCATGAAGATCTTTTTTGTACAGTTTCTCTGTGTATTCTTGCCACCTCTTCTTAATATCTTCTGCTTCTGTTAGGTCCATACCATTTCTGTCTTTTATTGTGCCCATCTTTGAATGAAATGTTCCCTTGGTATATCTAATTTTCTTGAGGAGATCTCTAGTCTTTCCCATTCTAATGTTTTGTTTTGTTTTGTTTTCCTATTTCTTTGTATTGATCACTGAGGAAGGCTTTCTTATCTCTCCTTGCTATTCTTTGGAACTCTGCACTGAAATGGGTATATCTTTCCTTTTCTCCTTTGCCTTTTGCTTCTCTTCTTTTCACAGCTATTTGTAAGGCCTCCTCAGACAACCATTTTCCCTTTTTGCGTTTCTTTTTCTTGGGGATTATAAGTAATAATAATAAAATTTATAAGACCATATAGCTAATTGCTTCTCACTGAATGACTTCTTTAACATTTACCAAACACTTGTTATATAGATCTCCTATGATTGCAATCAAGAAATAGTGTAGTTCCAACACGGATGGAACACAGCCCCAGTATTCTTGCCTGGGAAATCCCACGGACAGAGAAGCCTGGCTTATAGTCCATGATGTCACAAAGAATCAGACACAACTTAGTGACTAAACTGCCCTCAACATGAATTTTGGTTGATAGTTTCTTTTATATGAATAAGCAAGAAGAAAATGAAACCATAAAAACTTATGTCAAACTGGAACTAATTCTTTTCTCATTCATTATATAATTTTTGAATACTGGAAGAATATTTCTTCAATTTCTTTTGTGCTGTTTTACAATATAATGACTAGAGACACAGCACATTTTTAAGTTTAATCTCCATTATTGATGTCTTCTCCATCTACTTTCTGCAGTCTAGACAATAAACAAAAGAAAGCAAGTTCTTGAGAGAAGAACCTCTTTTCTATTTCTTTTTCACTGCAACATAACTAGATGAGGGGACAGTCTTTCAAATTAAGTGAAAATGGACGTTCTTTCCAACTTAAGTGAAATAAATAAACAACATTAAGAACTCTTTCATCTAGCATAGAACACTAGTTATTTGTAGCATTTATTGATTTTGCTGGTATTAATGACCATAACTGATTTCGAATTACTACTGTGATATCACTGAGCCCAGAGTAAGAAAGAGATGAGTGACAGCATATTATTATATAGTATTTCCTCTATAGAGTTACAATAAACATAATCTCGAGAGCATGGATAATAGTAACATGTAGTGAGATACTTAGTCATGTTTTGAGTATTTACTACCTTTGTTTTGTTTTTTAATGGCTCTTTAATTTTTGTTTCAAATTATAGTTGATTTGCAGTATCATGTTAGGTGTACATGCTGTGGTGCTGGAGAAGACTCTTGAGAGTCCCTTGGACAGCAAAATCAAGCCAGTCAATCCTGAAGGATATCAACCCTGAATATTCACTGGAAAGACTGAGGCTGAAGCTAAAGTTCCAATACTTGGGTCACCTGATGCAAAGAGCTGACTCACTGGAAAATATTGAAGGCAGAAGGAGAAGGGAGTGGCAGAGGCAGAGAAGGTTAGACAGCATCCCAATTCAATGGACATGAATTTGAGCAAACTCTGGGAAAGAGCGAAGGGCAGAGACTCTGAGACGGGGTCACAGAGCAGGACACGAATTAGCAACTGGACAACAAAAACAACCATCACGTTAGATGTATAGCACCCTTTCCCCTTCAGTAATCTGAGCTTGTTTTCTATGTCTGTGAGTCTCTTTCATTTTGCAACTAAGTTCACTTGTACTTTTTTTTTTAGATTCCAAATATAATAATATCATATACTTGTCTTTGTCAGACTTCACTTAGTATGATAATCTCTAGACTCATCCATGTTGCTGCAAATGGCATTATTTCATTTTTTTATGGTTGCGTAACATTCCATCCATATATATATATGTATATTCCATCCATATATATGTAATAGAATTATACACACACACACACACACCACACCCCAATGTTCACAGCAGCACTGTTACAGCACCCAAGACATGGAATCAGCCAAAATGTCTATCTTTGGGGGTTTTTTTATGCTATTTTTGGAGTACAATTGCTTTACAATGTTATGTTCAAGTCTGTTGTACAACAAAGTGAGTCAGCTGTATGTATACACATATCCTCTCCCTCGAGCCTCCGTTCCACACTCCTCACCCCATCCCACCCCGCTATGTCATCACAGAGCATCCCTGCGCAACACAGCAGTTTGCCACTAGNAGCCAAAATGTCTATCTTTGGGGGTTTTTTTATGCTATTTTTGGAGTACAATTGCTTTACAATGTTATGTTCAAGTCTGTTGTACAACAAAGTGAGTCAGCTGTATGTATACACATATCCTCTCCCTCGAGCCTCCGTTCCACACTCCTCACCCCATCCCACCCCGCTATGTCATCACAGAGCATCCCTGCGCAACACAGCAGTTTGCCACTAGCAATCTTACACAAGGTAAGGCTTTCCAGGTGGTGCAGTGGTTGAGGAATCTGCCTGCCAAGCAGGAAACGCAAGAGACATGGCTCGATCCCTGGATCGGGAAGACCCCTGGAGGCGGAAATGGCAACCTACTTCAGTTTTCTTGCCTGGGAAATCCCTTGGACAGAGGAGCCTGGTTTACAGTCCATGGAGTCTCAACGATTCAGACACAGCTTAGCAACTAAACCAACATATACATGTCAGTGCATGTTTTTAATACTTAACGTAAATTTAACACTTAACTCTAAGTTTAAAGCTTTTCACTTTTAATAATGGCTGCATTTAATGACCAGCTCATAGAATTTCTGAAAATTTAAAAATCAGCCCTCACAAGCTAGTATGAGCTTTCTGACACACCGTCGGGTGTTGGTCTCTCAGCATTGCTTTGGACTGAAATGGGAGAATCCCGATCAGTCTACATCGACCACTCCCCTCCCCAATTTCTATATCGTTTTCCTTTGATGATAGTTTTCGTCTTCATTGTTTTTGTTTTTGTTTCTGCCTCCATGAAACACCTATGATTCTAAAGATAAATCATTGAGTCTCTATTTCCATATCAATAACCTTCACTTTCATAGTGTGGGCTTTTTCTTTGAATATACACTTTTTTTTCCCCATGAACCTGGGAAAATCTCTCATGTTTGAATCAGATTTCTGCAGTATAAATTCTGCTTTTCACTACCATTGTATCCTTCCTTTCTTTGTTAACTTCTAGGGTCCCATTATTATGCTTTTGGTTAGGCATTTATGGAAACATTTTTATTTTTAAACCATTGTAGAGAAGAGACAAGAGTGGTCTACTGTCTCAAATTCCACAAATTACACTGTATATCTATACAGAGGGCAAAAATAGAAAGAAGCAGGACAAGAGAAAGGAGAAAAATTCAGTAAGTTCAATGTAATTTCCTTACATACGAAACGAATTACATAGTCATCATGAAGTAACTGTTACTATCTCTCACACTAGCCAATTTCCACATCTTTTTTCAATTTTCTAAAATTTGTCTCACCAACTCTAATATTCATAAAACTAGTAATGTCTAAATTTCATACTGATAAATACAAACTCTAACAAAATAATTTGACAAGGGCATTCATTTTTATTTTCTTTGAATGACAGGAAAATACAATAGAGGACCTTGTCACTTATGATAAACAGACTAATCAAATTCAAGTAAAAGAGAACATTTCCTCTAGCTAATTAGTCAACTAGCAAGCTTTATTATAGCTTACTAATTCATAAACTCTGTGTCCTTATTAAACAGGGCAGAGAGCTTGCATGCAGCACAGTATCGAAATTAGCATAGTATTTTTAGGTTCAAATGTTTTGCCTTTTAGTATTCCTTAAAGTAAACTCTCTCTTAAAAAGAAGACATGTATTTCTGATTTCATATNGTTCTTGCCTGGAGAACCCCAGGGACGGGGGAGCCTGATAGGCTGCCGTCTACGGGGTCGCACAGAGTTGGACACGGCTGAAGCGACTTAGCAGCAACATATTGTTGTTTTTGTTTTTCTCTTTCTGTAGTCATCATCCAGTGAGGAAAGAATCCTCTGTGTTTGCCAGAATACCTGTCTTCCTGAGTGCTGGCCTTTAGATCAACATTTGGAAAGCAACATGATAAGAAAATCCCTCTTTCTCATTTCTTGTGTTGCACAAGTCTTCACCATATGCAGCTTTATTATACTGCATTAAAATGACCCTCTAATCCTATTGCTAGATTCTTTGATACTTCAAATTACTTGATTATACTGAAAATGACAATATCCAGGATATAAAGCTTCTGGTCTCTTTGCCTAATTCTCTAGTCTTATTCAAGGGGACCAAATCTCTCAAGACTCAATGCTCTCAATTCTTTAATGCACCGTGCTTTGTTCTTTTCTAAAAGTTTCAGGTTCTGAATGGATCCAGAAGTGTTTTCTGGAAAGCATAATACATTGGCTCTTTCAAAAGTAAAATCCATGGAGCAGGGGAATAAATAGCTGCTTATCCTTTTGAACAAACTCTGGAGATTTTGTCTGGATTAGTAGGGGTAAAACATCTCCCCTTCTTTCAGACAGATGAGATGATACTGTTTCATAAGATAAAGTGTGAAAAGGCCACCTGTGGTTTTTTGAATAGTTCCATTTATGTTTATTCATTCATTGATATAGATATATTCAATCAAAGTTTAACTGGGCATGGTTTTTATATTATCACTAGAGTCTAGTCAATTAATATACAAGTCTAAAGTATATAGATGGATGCATCAGTGGAAACAAAGAAAGAAAAAAAAAGAGGAAGAAAGAAAGAAAGGTGTAAATTGAATATCCTCAGGGACAAACCTTAACCAACAGGTACTGGAATCAAAGATTAAATGTCCCAGACTCCCATCTCTATGTGGGGCATTTCTGAGATGTGCTATACGTGGCTCCCTAAAGGGTTCCCAGGAGGGCTGAGACTTAGATGCCCACAGCTTATTAACACACTTTTATTGATTTTCCTTGACTTTCCTCACATGTGCTTACTGCCTCTCAAGTAAACTACTTGCACCCAAGTCCTTATCTCAATGTTGCTTTTGGGGGAAATCAAGCCAAGATGCAAATGCTGTAAAAATAGTACATATTAATTTTCATCTTGGTGTGGAATAAGAATTTCAGTCTGAAATTTTAGCATAGAACAATAATCAGATATTATCAGTCTTTAGATGGCAATGCCACCAAATACAATAAGCTCTCTTATTATTTTTTAATTCCTATTCCTTACGTCCCCTTCATCCTTGGTTGGCCTCTGCTCTATGACCATGAGTTAATAAGAATCATTCAGCAGCCCATGACCTTCTCTGATACTTTCATTTCTTCTTCAGCTGGTCTACAGAAAGGCATTTCTTCACAGGATGACTTTTGAGGTGACCAGTAGATGGAACAAGCCAATGGAAGACTCTCCTTTGGAGGTCTGGGCTGTTTACTTTTACTCTCTCCCTCTGTATTAATATTGAGCCAATACAATTCACTCCATAAGGACTTAACAATGAACTACGGAGTTACTAGCAAATTTACCAGGTACTTACTCTAGTCCCAAAATCTCCATGAGGGTCTTTAGAAGAGTTATACATAAGTGACAAAAACCTTAGGTAAATTTACACACAGCTGAATGCTATTTACAGAGACAATGCAAGTCTTCCTGCTGATTTTCACATTTGAATATTTTTAGGGCAGCTCTAAAGTGTTTGCTTCTCCGATGGTGCAGTTGGTAAAGAATCCGCCTGCCAATGCAGGAGATGCAGGAGACACGTTTTCAAATCCTGGGTCAGCAAGATCCCCTCGAGAAGGAAATGGCAACCCACTCCAGTATTCTTGACTGGAAAATGCCACGGACAGAGGAGCCTGGTGGGCTACAGTCCATGGGGTCTCAAAGAGTTGGACATGACTAAGTAGGCACACAAGGACACAAGGATGCAAGTTTCTACTTGTCTTGCTTTTCTGGTTCAGCCATACAGATTCTTTACTCTGCAAAGAGGAGCAAGGCTACTGTTTAATTTTTTGTTTTAAATTGGCAAGTATTATATTAGGAAAAGGTAAAGCAGTTGTGGAGGCTCCACACACATGTGGGGAAAGCTGCTTCCATCTGTCAACACTTTCCGGGCAGGCAGGGCTGGTTGTTGGCGCTACTTGTTCCATAAAGAAGCAGATGGCCCATAAGAAGCTGTTTCCTCAGTTTCAATTGCTTGCAACAGACGCACTAAAGCTCTGGCTTTGGACTGGGGCTCCCACGACTAAGTGATCTAATCGATTCACTTCTGAGATTAAGGTTCAGATGAGGGTCATCCCAAAGTCAAACAAACGATTCCTAGGACATCCACAAGGGGATTGGCTTCAGGGGCCATTCAAACTCAGAGGGATGCTGCACAATGCCAAAGAAAATTTTACTCAACCTTATCCTAAGCTTATAAACTTCAGTGGACGTGAGTGGGGGACTGTGGTCAGCTCCTTCTGGAGATTAATTATGATGGGTCTCTTGGAGAGTGATGGGTGACCTGTGCTGTAGTGAAATGGACATCACCATCCACAGCATCACCATCATCATGCTATGACCAAATGACCCAGGCACATTTTCTGGGGTGACTTGAATTTATTCCTTCTCCTTCACCTCTGGTTCACTGCCAAAGGATACTGTAGCCTCAGACCCAAGAGTTCCCTCTTACAGAGCTGTAGACACAAGTATGTCTTAGCATTATTAAAACCATGGGGTTACGAGTAATTGTGATTTCCCTGATGGCTCAGTGGTGGTAAAAAAAAAAAAAAAAAAAATCCACCTGCCAATGCAGGAGGCACAGATTTGATCCCTGAGTTGGGAATATCCCCTGGAGAAGGAAATGGCAACCCATTCCAATATACTTGCCTGGGAAATCCCAAGGACAGAGGAGCCTGGTGGGCTACAGTCCATGGAGTCACAAAAGAGTCAGACATGACTTAGTGACAGAAACAACAACAGCAACAAAAGTAACTGTCCCCTAGATCTTCCTCAGATATGAGGCTGAGATAAGATATGGTAGGTATTCCATTGGAGGATCAGCAGGCTTGAAATCCAATACATATGTAACTAATACTTACTGAGCATTCACCTGAGCCAGATACCGTTCTATGTGGTCTACATTCTATGGCATATTGGTTGTGCAAGAGATGGATACCACAATCTACCCCAACTCCTATACTCTCCTTACAGAGTGATATTGACACTCATCCTATTCATTGGTAAGATCTGTGACCTTTCCCATTGAACCAGAATGGACCTTTATGGCTACTTCATTCAAAGTTATATAATAGGGAGAAGTGACACCATGTGAGTTCTGAGGCTAGTTCACTGAGGGTGATACACCTTCCATGTATGTCTATTGGAACATATGCTCTTGGAACCCAGCCTCCATGCCGTAAGGGAGCCCAAGCCACATGGGGAATCCAGATGAAAGTGTTTCAACCAACAGCCCTAGCTGAGGTCAAAATGACTCCAGCTCTGGACACCATCTGATTGCAACTGCAAAACAGCCCCTCAGCAGGAATGATGAAGCTGAACCCAATCAACTGCTAGAACCAGGGGCAACAAAGTAAAACAACTGTTCTTGTTTTAACACAGTAAATCTGGAGTTATTATACAATAATAGACCAATGGCATATATTTATAAACTTATTTAATCTTTATAAAAATTCATGAATTGGGTATTATTATTCCTACTTTACAGATGTGGGAAAACTAGGGAATTGAATGGTTAGGTCATGTGCACAATGTAAATAGTAAAGCTTGGTTTCAAATCCAAAGAGTCTGCTTTATTGCATTTTATGCTCTTAATTTCTATACTGCTTCTTTTATGTCCCTTTTCCCTTTAAAAAGACATCGAGAGCAAGGAAAAGTGAAAAACCAGAAGAGGTGGGAGAGGGACTGGTTTTTCAAGTACATAGCATCTATCAATTCAAGATTCCTTTAGCCGTGGGTTCCCATCCTACCTACTGGACATATACAAACCTCTTTGGGAAACTAACACCAGTTCCTTTCTACATCTGGAATGCCAGGAGCTGGTGCTAAACACAGCCCCCAAGAAGCCATTCATTTCCCTCCATTCTCTTCTGCATCATCTCCATTACCTGGAGAGTTTACCTCCTCTCTCTGACCCTAGGTATCACCTCAGGAGAACACCACTTTCTCTAGGATGCTTTATAAAACCAACAAGCTTCACCATTAAATCTGAAGCCTGGAGACAGGAACTGTGCAAATAGAGAGATAATAGTGCTTAGTCGTGTCAGACTCTGCGATCCCATGGACTGTAACCAACCGGACTCCTCTGTCCATGGGATTTTTCAGACAAGAATGCTGGAGTGGGTTGCCATTTCCTACCTCAAGGAGTCTTCCTGACCTAGGGACTGAACTATACCTTCTGTGTCTCCTGCATTGCAGGAGGTTTCTTTACCTGCAGAGCCATCAGGGAAGCCCCGCTGTGTAAATAATCAGCAGCAATTCCATAGCAGCCAGCTAACGGACCCAGAGGTGGCCCACTTGGACTTGTGGGAGGTTGAGAATAGAGTGATTTCAGCCAGATTCCCAGAGGGGACTTGAATGAACTCTTCATACTTAGCACTCAATGTGGAAAGTGCCAGGGAATTTGTAATAATGTCACATGAAACATCACACCCAGCTACCTCAACCAACCAGCAGCCCAGACGTTTTGATGACTTCTTTGGTTGTGACTTTGTACTCCAGGAAGACTGGCATTAACTTCAATGAGCACAGCCTTCTGGGAGTGAGAGATCCTAGAAAGAGGCACAAGTTACATAAAAATCATGTCTAAGTGTTTAAGAGTAAAATTCAAAGCCAGCCCACACCACAGTGACAGCCAGCTGAAACCAGAGCAAGCGGGAATACCAGCAACATGGCTTTCTGAAGCATGATAAATTGTTTCTGACCTCAGAAGTTACAGAGATGATTCTCCAAACTGTTAATTTTTTAATACCAGCCTGATTACCCCTTCAGCTTCACAACAGATTCCACAGCCCTGGCAGGAAAATCTACTGGCATTAAAAAGACATTAAATTACTGAGTCTCAGACAGGCAACCTCAAATTAAAACTGCTGATGTGAAAATAAAAGTTCAGATGAATCAGTATTTTCCTTCTAGTTCTTTCTAGTCCCTTCTAGTGCCTCAGATCTATCCTGCTTGGCCATGGGAGTCTCTCATGCCCTACATATGGCCCTCTCCCATGTTCCCTCCACCCCACACTTTTGCCCCAGTCTTTCTAGAGTTCACAACACATGCATACTTCACTTTACACTAAGAAACATTTTCTTAAAAATTGTCTATCAAACTTTTAAAATGTATTTGTTTTTAATTGGAGGATAACTGCTTTACAGTGTTGTTTTGTTTTCTGCCATACATCAATATGAATGATTCATAGATGTCTATCAGATTTTTGTAAGCTGTATCATAGCCCCCCCCTTACTTGTTTTATGCTCCCAAAGTCTTTGTTTTTTTGTCTAACAGTCCTTCAAAAAACTGTGTTTCCCCAACCCCATACTTTAATCCTAGTATTCTGAAACCACTCTTCCTCCTCCATGACTGTCTCTTCAAGTCACCTACAGGTGGTTAGAACACATAAAAACACAGAGGAGAGAAGGGTTGGGGTATGGCTTTGTGATTTCCCATCTCCTGATTGACAGTTCTGAAATTCTAGAAGTTTTTCTGACCACTGAGTATACCTCCAACTGTCCATGAGACAAAGGCCATGCAGCTCACTGTGAGTTGAACTAAAATTTACTTCAAGAATTAAAACATGGGACTTACCTGGTGGTTCAGTGGTTGAGACTTTGCTTTCCAGCGCAGGGGGTATGAGGGTTTGATCCCGGGTTGAGGAGCCAAGATCCCATATGACTTGTGGCCAAAAAATCAAAATACAAAAAGCCAAAGCGGTATTGTAACAGATTCACTAAAGACTTTAAAAATGGTCCACATCAAAAAAAATCTAAAGAGAAATAAAACACATTCTTTACCTATGAGCATCTTGCCTTTCCAATGAACCTATCTTTGGAGTTTAAGACAGGAGCCAAATCTCAAATTTCAGGTCATTAAAATGCACAGCACATTGGCAAGTGGACAGGTGCTAAGTCATGTCTCTGGCCACACTCCACTTGCAGTAATGACGACTGGCACCCGAAAATCCCCTCTGTGACATGCGAATGAGATCTGCGATTGTTTTGCCCTGTTTAATAGCTGAGATGTTGTCCCCTGAGGACCCGTCTCACGTGGACACGGTCTCTTCTCATCATACTTGTAGGAAGCACTTTCTGAAGTTTGGAGGCCCTCCCCAAAGTCCTCACCACAAAACAAGGAAGCTGGGGCACCACCAAAACATCCTTTATACTAACTTATGGATCTCTGCTGTCTTCACAATTACTTTTCCTTAGTCCCTCCAAACACAAAAGGAAGATGATCAAAACTGAACTATTTCTGTAAAATGTGTTTCTTAACCTTCAAAGTGCAAATGGTTGAGATTTCCCAAGACTGGAAGAGAAATCATCCAGGAGAAAAAGCCCTGGTGTGGTGCATCCTTCCTCCTCAGCAATAAAACAGACTGATACCCACAGCAATTCACACCCTGGGCATTATGCTGAGTGGAAAAAGGTGAGTCTCAAAATGTTATATACCTTGTGGTTCCAATTATATAAAATTATTAAAATGACAAAATTATAGAAATGGAGAAGCATGGATGCCAACAGTTAGGGAGTGAGCTGGGGGAGGGGTGGAAAGAAAGTAGGTGTAGCTGTAAAATAGCAACATGGGGGTTCTTGTGGGGACAGAACAATTCTGTTTCTTGACTTCATCAAGGTCTATAGTTGTAGACAGTTCTATTGTGGTACTATTATAGCATTATTATTGTACTATTGTGCCAATACTATAGCTTTACAAGATTTTACCACTGGGGGGAACTGGGTGAAGGATATAAGGGATCGCTACAGTTTCTTACAACTGCATGCAAGTATACAACCATATCAAAATGAAAGCTTAATTTAAGAGAGGGGAAAAAAGAAACCATTGGATTGAAACTGACAGAACCAGGCTCTAGCTCAAGGTTTGCCAATAACAAGCACAAGCCAAGTCATCCAACCTCTTTCATTCTGTTTCACCATCTGTGAAATGGGGCTGGACAAGACCATCTCTGAGGTCCCTGTGATTTCAACAGCCAAGTGATTTCAGACTGGCTTCTGGTGTATAACAGCCTTAGAAAGAACAGGGGCCATCTGAAGAATCAGGCTACCACAGCAGAGTCAGGGGGTTTACAAAAATAATCTCCGTAAATACCATTTACAAAAAAAAAAAAAACCAAACCCACAAACCTAGCATCTATTAAACATAACATGCTATGAGATGAACAGAGAAACAATTTGGAAGATGAAAACTTTAAAGATAATAGTATCTCAGCATTAAAGTCATGATGGGTTAAAGAAATATTCTACAGGATAGTGTGATTGAACAGTATCTCTTGTTAGCTATAAATAAAGAAAGTGAGCCAGTATTTCTGCCAGCTTGATATAGTACACCTACATCACCCTCTCATTTTCCAGCCTCTTTTCATTGTTAAACTATTCTTGTTCATAATGTTCTGCTTTCTGGGGAAACCACAACATACAAAACAGGAAGTTCTTTAATACAACTTACCGTTTTAGAAGAGGAAAAACCCAAGCAACTGATTAAGAAATGAAAATTTTAGTAAAATTTTTGTTTGCTTTTCATATCACCAAATAACCAGCCTGCTTTTAATCATCCAATAAACTAAATTGAGTAGTTTATTTGGCATCAAACATATAATCAGTGTCAAAACATCAACAAGCTGGGTAATCTATTACATCAAATCAGCAGCCTTTATTCTTCCCTGACCAAAAAAAAAAAAAAAGATATCTCTTTCTATGTACATTTCTTCAAGGAGCAGTAAGTATTGTTAAAGAAAACCAGAAGGAAGAAACTAACAAAACAGTATGTAGTCACTAACATCTGTAGGTAAGATTTGAGAAGGCCGGGGAGTGTTCAGATTCATCGATTATCATGAAACTAGATTCCATGCTGTATTTTGATATTCAAATAACTCAAATATTCTATCATTACACCTACTAAAACTATGTGCAATATAATTTATCCTCATTTGATGACTGAGTAGCCATAATAAAATTTTGCACTATCTCTGATAAACATGACCTCATTTGCTACTGAACAATGCTGAGATGCAAATGGGCTTGATGAATTTGATGGACTCTATTTGAGCTTGTGAAAATAAAGGGCATCACTTTAAATTTTGAAACCACCCCCAACACTGCTGGCTTAATGATTCCCTTTCTCTCTTCAATACAAATTCTCAGGCAGAAAATGGCCTCCTTGGATTTCAGCTGCTGGTATTTTTCCACTGAAGGTTGAAGGGGTGTCTTCCCTAATGATTTTGTCTTCTGAAATGACTTTGTCTTCTACTTCTCTCCTCCTAGTTATTAATCTCTCAAGACTCAGAAGCCTCTGCATTCTTTAATATTCAGAAGCTTCACACACTAGTTTTGCAATATCCTTGCTATTTGCTGGCTCAACTTTTGCCACCTTTAATATTTCCTTCACTTTCTCTATATGAAAAAATTTGCCCACAAACATTAATACAGTTCCCATTACTTGTAAGGCATATTATTTTCATTGCATTTATCGTCTGGGTATGCAGGAATAGGCTTAAATATTTCAAGAATTGATGTTATCTGTTCCTATAAGACTTATTCCAAAAAGCATTCCAATGCTTTTTCATCATGAGAAATTTGCAAAAAAAAAAAACCGATAGGCCATGTTTTTTTTTCCCCTAAGCTAGTCTTAAAATGTCATACTTAACATAATTTCGAGCACAAACAATAATAATAGTATCATAAGCACAGCATTTTAATGAAACATTATTTTCCACCAGCTATATCTAGCTTCCTAATATCATTTAAAGATAGAAAACCCATTTTTTTAAAAAGAAAAAAAGCCTATGACTCACTTAATTGTGTCTACTTGTGAAATTACAGGGACTCTGTAAAGTTCATTGGATCATAGAGGGGGGCCTCTTTGCAGTGGTTCTATCTGAAGCAGTTAGAAAACTTTATCTGGTTATGGGGCTTTAAGGAGACGAGGATCACAAAGCTTTTTTTCTTTTTACCAACCAAGCAAATACTTTTTATTAAATCTCTTTTTTAGCTGATTAAATCTCAAGATTATAAAGGACATTTTAAAAAAGGAAAGAACTCTGACCCTTACCCAACGTTTGAAACACTCTCACATCCCACTACCAAATGGCCATTGGTCCTCAGTTTAAACAGGGAAAGAAATATAATTCAGCACTTCTCAAATCAGAATCATCTAACTTGCTTCTAATAATTCAGATTCTGATCAATTTCTGATTAAGACAATTGTGGTTATGCATAATTTTCACAGAGTCTTTGGTAAACACCAACAGTTAGTTCTGGGTGAAAGTTATGGATTCTCCTGAAAGCAAGTCTCAAACTGAATTCTGGCACACACACACAGCAGCATTCCCCAGCAAACAAGCAACAATCACACCGCTAGTTTGGCAAAAGCCAATGGAGTTCCAGGTTTCAATTCCTCTGAGAACTCAACAGAAATTTCTGTGGACAGTTCACTGTAGGCAAAGAAAGCAGGATTCAGCCAACTACCTAGTCAGAGTAAGGAGAACAAGAAGTCTCCAAATTAGTTCTTGAAACAGGCTGAGAAATTGCCCTCTAGATCAATGTCTTTATCAGGACTTTGGTGCCTGGCTCAAACAGTGGCTTATTTGACTCAGACTAGGTCAGGAGTCACCTCTCAGAGTTTCCATAATGTCTGTTGAANCAAGGAGATCCAACCAGTCCATTCTAAAGGAGATCAGTCCTGGGTGTTCATTGGAAGGACTGATGCTGAAACTGAAACTCCAATACTTTGGCCACCTCATGCGAAGAGCTGACTCATTGGAAAAGACCCTTATGCTGGAAGGGATTGGGGGTAGGAGAAGAAGGGTACGACAGAGGATGAGATGGCTAGATGGCATCACCGACTTGATACACATGAGTTTGGATGATCTCTGGGAGTTGGTGATGGACAGGGAGGCCTAGCATGTTGTGGTTCAGGGGGTTGCAAAGAGTCGGACACGACTGAGCTACTGAACTGAACTGTCCTTCCTTTTCAGGGACAGTTCAAGCCCTCATTAAAGCTATGGATAGAACTTTAAACCAATTGTCCTGAGTCTCTTGAGTTAATTTATGCAGATGTCTCTTAATAATGTCACTAGCTTTTTCTACCTTTCCTGAAGATTGGGGTCCCCAGGAACAGTGTAAGTGATATTCTATTCCTAAAGATTTCAATACCCCTTGAGTTACAGCAGCTTTAAAGATGGAGCATTGTTTAGAGTTTAAGATCCCACTTACACCATGAGAAGTCAGCACAGTAAGATTTTGCCCATTAGTAATATTATGAGCTTTAGGCATTAGCAAAATAACAACAGCAATTACTCTTAAGCAATGTAGCCATAGTCTCCCCCTCCCCCTCCCCACCAGTAATAAACAAACTAAACTCTGATCCTGTGGGCAAGCTCAAAGTTGTTTGAAGAGCTTTAAAGCCTTTTGAGTCTCTGAGTACCAAACCAGCTTGCCAGTTTGGGCCTGCTGAGTCTCAATTATAAGTTTATATAAAAGCCAAGCAAGTTCCCCATAACCCAGAATCCAAATGTGGCAATAACCTGTAATGCCCAAGAATCCTCTTGATTGTCTTAAAGTCATAGGTAGAGGATGATTTAGTATAGGTTTAATGCTAGAAAGCTTCCTTCAAATCAATGACTGAAAAATATTTGGCTTGTTCAGGATTTTCAGACAATACAGTATAAGAAATAGGCACTTATTATTCATATATCTAAAACAAATCTCCAGTTATCATTTGACTTTTTTACACCCAAAATAGGAGTGTTGCATGGACTATTCAGTTCAGTTCAGTTCAGTTCAATCACTCAGTCGTGTCCAACTCTTTGCGACCCCATGAATCGCAGCACGCCAGGCCTCCCTGTCCATCACCAACTCCTGGAGTTCACTCAGACTCATGCCCATCGAATCAGTGATGACATCCAGCCATCTCAATCCTCTGTCGTCCCCTTCTCCTCCTGCCCCCAATCCCTTCCAGCATCAGAGTCTTTTCCAGTGAGTCAACACTTTGCATGAGGTGGCCAAAGTACTGGAGTTTCAGCTTTAGCATCATTCCTTCCAAAGAAATCCCATGGCTAATCTCCTTCAGAATGGACTGGGTTGGATGTCCTTGCAGTCCAAGGGACTCTCAAGAGTCTTCTCCAACACCACAGTTCAAAAGCATTAATTTTGTGGTGCTCAGCCTTCTTCACAGTCCAACTCTCACATCCATACATGACTACTGGAAAAACCATAGCCTTGACTAGATGGACCTTAGTCAGCAAAGTAATGTCTCTGCTTTAGAATATGCTATCTAGGTTGGTCATAACTTTTCTTCCAAGGAGTAAGCGCCTTTTGATTTCGTGGCTGCAGTCACCATCTGCAGTGATTTTGGAGCCCAGAAAATAAAGTCTGACACTGTTTCATGGACTATTACAGGCAATTAATTGCCCCTGTTCCTTTAATTTTCAATGATGGGTTTTAACCCTTTCTTAACCTTAGGCTTTAGTGGATACTGCTTTTGATGTGGAAATAGGTGAAGATCTTTGAGCTTGATAACAACAGGAACAGCACTTTGTGCTCGACCCACAGTTTTTCCATGAGCCCACTCTTTAGGATTTAGGATTTTGTTCAGTTAATGGGAGAGAAAGAGTAGGCTCCATATTCATGAAAACAGAGGCCTGGACCTTGCTCAGTTTATCCCTCCCCAGAAGGGGTGGAGACTCCAGCATGATCAGAAACTCATGAGAAAACAGCACAGAGTCCCAGTTGCAGCTTAAAGGATGACATATAATAGTGTTTGGTTCATCCTGACAGTTCCATTACAGTAGTGGATTGGGAGAAAAGTGGACCAGGGGCTTCAGTGAACACAGAGAAATTTACCCCGTGTCTAAAAGAAAATTAACCAGTTGGCTTCCACAGTTAATACCTGGTGTTCCTCAGGTGTGATTAGGATGGGAGCTTCTGTGGGAATCCCCAGGCACCCTCAGTTCCAATTGCCTTGAGAGTCCAACCCCTGGGGCGTACGCCTCAGAGGGCAGTCTCTTCTCCGGTGTGGTCCTCTGTAGACTGGACATGGAGCCAGGGGCAGCTTAGATCCAGCTTGAGACATCCCTCCTTTCCATAGTAATAACAAGTCCTTCCCTTTTTACCTGGGTCCCTCTGGGCATTTTTCCTCCAGCTGTTTCAGAGTGGATCTAACAGCCATGCTGGGGCTTCAGTCTTTTGCCTGGCTCTTGTTTTCCTCCTCGTATTCTTTACCATAATATGCCATCTGAGCCAGCTGTAGCAGTTTTTTAAAGACTGATTTGATCCAAATGCCTGTTTTTGTATCTTATGGCAGATATCTGGAAGTGACTGAGTGAGAAATCTATCTTTTAAGGTCATTTCTCTCTCTGAACTTTTGGAATCAATGTCAGTAAACTTGAGAGCCTCCCATAGTCTATCTGGGAATTTACCAGGAGTTTCCTTCTCTCCTTGTGCTGTCAGTCACCTAAGCATAAAGTCTTAGTGTGCGCTCACTTGAGCCTTTTAATAATACATCTGACAAAGTGACTCTGATCCCACCTTCTTTTAGCCATGTTATAGTCCCAGTCTGCCTCTGTTATGGGAACTGCTTGGCTCCCAGTAGGGAGGAGGGCATTTCATGTTCCCTCTTTCCCCTTGTCTCATGTTCAAGCTATTCATCTCCAAAAGTAGGAGCTTCCCTAAAACTTGAGTTTCTGAGTCAGAGGTCAGCGTCTATCCCAAGATATACATTATATCTCTCCAAATAAGCTCATAAAGTAAACTTAGTCCTATAAAGGCTTCTATGTACTTTTTGGATCTAAATAGTCTCGACCATAATTGGGACTGTTTGAAATTCTACCTAAACTAAGGCAACCCCTCCTGAAAGGGTGTCCTAATTCTTGGCCTGTTCAGTTGAGAGCCCCAGATACAGGGGCAAAGTAAGAGGACAAGAAGGAGCTGAGGTTTCTCACTCAAATCTGTACCCTTAGGACATAAGTCTGGCATGTCTTGCAGAGAGATAAAGTGCAACACATATGGCACTTTTACCCATTTCTCTTGTTTTCTATAGAACTGGTCTAATTATAAAAGAGTATTATAATTGAGACCCTTCAACTGGCCAGCATTCCCCACCTTCCAAAGAATATTGTGGCCATTCAGTATCACAGAAGAAGATCAGGCGTGCCTTTTTCAAATTCCGGGGATAAAACTTGTCCCAGTTTGCTTTAAAATATATTGTAAAGGGGTGGTTCTGGAATTGCTAGCTTCCATCTATAAGAGAGAAAAAAGCGGCATCCACAGCTGTGGCTTCTTTCCACCAGAGACGTCCCTCCCTGCTCTAAATGGGGTTGTAGACAGACTTTCCCCCAAATCTTCCTTCTCTGGTCGGACTTAGTCTTTTTCTTACCAATGCAGGCACCTTATTTGTCTCTCCCTACCACCACGGCAGGGTGGAGATGCACCAGGGGTAGACCTGACGGCATCCCAAATTGATTTCCAGTTACTCACCTTTAAGACTTTGATCTTCGCTCCTCCTCTGATGCTGCCCAGGGTGCAACAGAGTGGCCTTCCAGAATGCCTCCCAAGCGAGGACTACTAGGGGAAGCATCCATCTTACATGTGTCTGTGCGCATTTCTAAGTACAGTTCTGACCACAGTAGAAGCAGTGAGTCATAAAGGGATGCACGACAACCAAGATGTCCCTTCTGAGTGTCACCACACCAGTATAGCAAAAGAGGCGGTGGAGGGTTGGCCAGCAAGGAAAGAGTGGGTTTTGTCCTCAAGCTAAGGCCAATCCTTCCAGTTCATTCCCACAGATTCCACAAAAGGAATATTTAAGGAGTTGAGACAAAAGCCACCAGAGAGCCTCCTCTGATTCCCTAACAGTTAGCACTATTGAAGGAAGAAGCCCACTATACTTCCAATCTGGGATTCTCGACCTATGTTCTTGGAAACTTCGTGCTCCCTAGCAGCACTTCCATCCATACAGTTCAGAAGCACAGCTATGGCAAGGACTCGCTTTTAGGACTCTAACCCCACTTTTAGGACTCTAGCCTAAAAGCAGCCAGGAAGAGACACGACTGAAGCTGGAGTTCCACCTTGCTCCAAACGTGCTCCTAGTAAGTCTGGGTTCCCCATGACTACCAAGCTTGGGGTCTAAGTAAAAGTACACAGTAACGACATGGATGACAAGTCCCTCGAAAGTCTATGATCCGAGAGATTAAGTTAGAAGCTCTAATTCCCTACGCAATTATGAAATGGTCAAAGAGATCAGGAAAAGATGACCGAGAAAGGAAAGTTCAGTCCACACACTTTGCCCATTTCTGGCCGCTCCCCTCATAGGGACGTTGGGTGTCTCTGGCATTGGCAGGTAGGTATAAACGTCCAACAAGTCTCCCCTCTTGGGGGCTCCCTTCAGTCATTACGAGGCACCACAAAACCGCAGAGCAGGCTCATCACTTGCTTCGTACAGGACATGTCATTCATTCACACAAGAACACTGTACAGTTAGTAAAGTAAAGAAGAAAACATGTGCATTGAGAAAGCAGAGAGACTAGAGCTCTGAGTGTTCTTACCCTGTCCTGAAGACCCCGGACAAGCCCCCAAGATGATAGCTTATGGTGAATGATGTTGGATTCATGATCTCCGAAGAAGATATAGCTTCAGGACCAGGGACCAGGCTTGATTACTCAAGAACTTTTGTGTAGCAGAGTTTTATTAAAGTGAAAAAGGGACGGAGAAAGCTTCTGACATAGACATCAGGATGGGGACAGAGAGTGGCCCCCCTTGCTAGTCTTAGCAAGGGAGCTATATACTTTTTCAATTGGTTAATAAATCAGAAGAATATCTCAAGGTTGTAAAGATCTTACCAGACCTACTCCCACAATTTACATTTTAAGATAACAGGATTAGTAAGGTTTTCAAGAAGGAGAGACTGTCCTCAAGCAGGATACATTGTGGTTTCATAATCCTTAGTACAGAGTTTAAACTGAGTTGTTTTGCTGTGTACTCATCAGTTCTGCTTAAAGAAAGTTTTGTGTGACTAAGACTAAGGAATGCAGAGAAAGGGGGGGGGGGGGAAAGAGAGATGTTTGTCCTTTTTTCCTCCTTAAGAATTCCAGACCCCTATCTCCTCTTCAAAAGCCCCAGACCCCTTTTTCCTCCTCAAGGACCATGGACTTCTTTTCAACCTGCCTAGGAACTGACTGTCTCAAGGCCATCAAGGAATCAACCTCTGGGTGCCATTTCTGAGGATGCAGACTGCTGGGCCAGCTATATTTTTATTTCCCATGTATGCAAGGCAGTGAGCGTCTCCACAATACTGCCAGAAAATCCATGTATTATGAAAACTAAAAATTCCATCAAGAAATACCCAGGTCTGATATTCATTTGTCAAATAATAGAATTTCTAGTATTCATTGGAGATGAATATAATTGCCATATATAAGTGCCAGCTAATCAACCTGGAGTATATCGTTCTGATTAAGACAATTAACCACAACAAGGGTCTAGATTAAAACTAAATCAGACATACGTGTTCATATCTCAGAGTCTACACTGAAGTATTTTCAAAAAGGTTATCCAAGACTTTCTGACTCATACTATCTGGGCCTGAAAATTTGCATTTTTTATAAGATCCTCATACAAATCATAGGTGGGATAGAATTTTGTGAACCACAGTCTCAGACATTCTGAAGGTTCTAGGGGACACAGACTTTGTCAAAATCCTGGCTCTTCCACTTTATAGCTATGTGCATGCCATGTCACATTGGTCTTGCCCAATTCTTTGCACCTAGAGTACAGCCTGCCAGGCTCCTCTGCCCATGGGATTCTCCAGGGAATAATACTGGAGTGGGTTACCATGCCCTCCTCCAGGAGGTCTTTCCCACCCAGGTATCTAACCCAAGTCTCTTACATTTCCTGCATTGGCAGGTGAGTTTTTTTTTTACCACTAGTGCCACCTGGGAAGCCCTTATAGCTATGTACCTTACTGTGATTCCATTTCCTCATCTGTACAATGGCCAAAATAATACCTACCTCACAGGATCAGTGTAAGGGTTAATGAAAGTTTTAAAAGTAAAGTTTTAACCCAACGATTTGCCTATAGCGAAAATGAAGTCACTCAGTTGTGTCTGACTCTTTGCCACTCCATGGACTGTAACCTACCAAGTTCCTCTGTCCATGGGATTTTCCAGGCAAGAGCACTGGAGTGGGTTGCCGTTTACTTCTCCAGGGAATCTTCCCCACCTAGGGACAGAACCAGGGTCACCCGCACTGCAAGCACATGCTTTACCATCATGATTTAAATTTAGATGAAATATCTTGAGCTTGATTTTGATTCCAGCTTGTGTTTCATCCAGCCCAGCATTTCTCATGATGTACTCTGCATATAAGTTAAATAAGCAGGGTGACAATATACAGCCTTGACATACTCCTTTTCCTATTTGGAACAAGTCTGTTGTTCCATGTCCAGTTCTAACTGTTGCTTCCTGGCCTGCATATAGGTTTCTCAAGAGGCAGGTCAGGTGGTCTAGTATGCACATCTCTTTCAGAATTTTCCACAGTTTATTGTGATCCAGACTNAGCAGGGTGACAATATACAGCCTTGACATACTCCTTTTCCTATTTGGAACAAGTCTGTTGTTCCATGTCCAGTTCTAACTGTTGCTTCCTGGCCTGCATATAGGTTTCTCAAGAGGCAGGTCAGGTGGTCTAGTATGCACATCTCTTTCAGAATTTTCCACAGTTTATTGTGATCCAGACTGTGTGATCCACACAGTCAAAGGCTTAGGCATAGTCCATAAAGCAGAAATAGATGTCTTTCTGGAACTCTCTTGCTGTTTCAGTGATCCAGTGAATATTGGCAATTTGATCTCTGGTTCCTCTGCCTTTTCTGAAACCAGCTTGAACATCTGGAAGTTCACGGTTCATGTATTGCTGAAGCCTGGCTTGGAGAATTTTGAGCATTACTCTACTACCATGTGAGATGAGTGCAATTGTACCACCCTTTTGGCAGAAAGTGAAGANACTCGATGGACATGGGTTTGGGTGAACTCTGGGAGTTGGTGATAGACAGGGAAGCCTGGCATGCTGTGGTTCATGGGGTCACAAAGAGTGGGACACGACTGAGCAACTGAACTGAACTGAATGTTGAGCTTTCTTGCCTCCATGAGACACAAATCCTGGATAATACTGATTTTTCTTAGCACTTTAAATTGGTGTTCACTACTCAATGAACTCTTCAGCTGTGGTCTGAGCAAGGAATTATAGAGCAGAACTGTTACCATCTTTGTTCTAGAAAGAACTTCAACAAACTCTAAAATTACATAAGATAGTTTTAGAGATCATTTCACATGGGTGAGTTGAAGTATTCTTTACATATGCTGTTGCAAAGTCAAGTCTATATGATCTGTACTTTTGTGGGGAAAAACAGTTGCAAAACTAAATATCCTGTGGAATTTCATCTTCTTGGGTGTACTATATCAAGATATTTTTAAATTCTTATTCTGTCATCCAAACTACTTGCTCTCTTTCAACCTCATATCCTCTCTAAATGTTGCTAGTATACCCTTAAATTTTGTTCAAGTCTTTGATCTTACAAAATTTTGAATACAGCAGAATGTTCCAAGTTTAAGTCATCACCTTTAGTGAGAGTTTGTCCTACCAATAACTGTTTCTCTCATTGTCATTACATTCAATTAATGTTTTCCCATTTTTTCTGTAAGAACACGATGAGCAAGAATGTGTCAAAATCCTTGCTACAAGCCAAAGAACACCATGTCTGTCACAGTAATTTACTCTGACAACTTTAACAAAGAAAAAATAAATGAAATTAGTATGACATGATTTACTTCTNTGTCCTACCAATAACTGTTTCTCTCATTGTCATTACATTCAATTAATGTTTTCCCATTTTTTCTGTAAGAACACGATGAGCAAGAATGTGTCAAAATCCTTGCTACAAGCCAAAGAACACCATGTCTGTCACAGTAATTTACTCTGACAACTTTAACAAAGAAAAAATAAATGAAATTAGTATGACATGATTTACTTCTGTTGAAATGATATCAGGACTAGGAACTCCACTTTTTGCTTCTGAATAAAAAGCCGATTTTAATTCATGAATCAATAACAATGGGCTTCCTTGATGGCTCAGAGGTTAAAGCGTCTGCCTCCAATGTGGGAAACCCAAGTTTGATCCCTGAGTCGGGAAGATCCCCTGGAGAAGGAAATGGCACCCCACTCCAGTATTATTGCCTGGAGAATCCCATGGATGGAGGAGCTTGGTAGGCTACAGTCCACGGAGTCGCAAAGAATCGGACACGACTAAGTGACTTCATTTTCACTTTCATCAAGAACAATTAATTGGCAGTGGTTGCCTAGAGCATAATTTTGATAATATTTCTAGGCTCAACCCAAACATAGCAGTCAGGAAGGCCATGATCAGATTATTTAGCAATATCTTCCATGGATATACCAGGTAAGAAAGTGGTAGCATCTTTGTAACATATTTATATGTCATCCTTGGCCTGGATTTTTAAAATCTAGCTCTTAATTTACCAGATTATAGAATCTTATTTGGCCTACCATATATTGCATCCATCTTTCCTCATGTGGACAGAATGATATATACCAATTTCCTGGTGTGCCAATGTTTCTTATCTTTCATATTTCTTCAAGATTGGTGAAATGTCTCAGTGATATGATTTGTGAGTTTTCTCAGTACCATGGGATGTCATTTGTCTGGGTGAAGAGATTTTTAACTCATTCACAGCAAGAAAAATGTTCCATTATAAGTTTTTCAACTATACTAGGCTTCTATTTGCCTTTACTAACTTTTCAATGAAACATGTTAGTCGCTCAGTCATGTCTGACTCTTTGCAACCCCATGGACTATAGACCACCAGGCTCCTCTCTCCACGGAATTCTCCAGGCAAGAATACTGGAATGGGTAGCCATTCTCTTCTCCAGGGGATCTCCCAACCCAGGGATCAAACTTGGGTCTCCCGCATTGCAGGAAGATTCTTTACTGTCTGAGCCACCAGGGAAGACCAGTGATTTGAAAATGATGTAATAAAAGTGTTATGAATGTTCTCAGTGGCTGGTTTTACCTTCCAAAGATAGCCACAATACTCCCATCCCACGTGGTCTCTTATAATATCCCCTTGACAGACCATGAATCTGGACAGATCTTTATAACTTCTTCAACTTGGTGGAGTATGGTAGAAGTGACATTATGTGATTTCCAAGCTAAGCTGTAAAAACAACACACATGCCCACCTCATTCTTTCTTGAGGTATTCACTCTTGGAATTCACCTGCCATGTTGTGAGGAAGCCCAAACTATCCCATGAAGAGAAACATGGAGTGGCCATGTGAAGGTATTATAGCCAACAGCCCAGTTGAGGTCTTGGCCCAGCAGCCTTCACCAGCTACCTGAAATGTGAATAAAGAAGACTCAAGGGACTCTATCCCAAAGCAGTAGAGTCACCTTCAGTCTTCAAATCTCACTAGTGAGGCCTCAGACATCAAGGAACAGAGAGAAGTTGTCCCTGTTGGGCCTTGTTTGAATTTCTGAACTGCAGAATCCAGGAGCATAATAAAATGGCTGTTCCATGCAACTATATTTCAGAGTGGTTTGCTTCCTATGTCGCACTAGGGGTAAAGAACCTGCCTGCGAATGCAAGAGAGGCAAGAGACAAGTGCTCAGTCCCTGGATCAGCAGGACCCCTGAAGGAGGGCATGGCAACCCAGTCCTGTATTCTTGCCTGAAGAATCCCATGGACAGAGGAGCCTGGCAGCTACAGTCCATAGGGTCTCAGTGAGTCAGACACAACTGAAGTGACTTAGCACACACACTGCAAAGCAATAGTAATTAGAACACCCTCCTTGATAGAACAGACAAATGCAAAATAGAAGCTCATTCTTTAAATGTCACTGTTTCTCAGTTACCACCTGCACTGGAAACACTTGATATGCCGGTTAAAATTCAAATTTCTAGACGCACACATGAGCACACACACACAAACACACACAGTGGCCCTGGAACAACTATGCCAAACACAAAGGAATGGTGGAATCACTGCCCTGGAGGAGACTAGTGGTATATGTGGGCTAAAGGTACAGCCTGAACTTGAATTTAAAAATCTCATTTTCTGGACATTAGGACAACTTGAGCTTGAATTAAGAAATCTCATTTCCTGGCCACTTTAGAAACAGCTGGCACTATTTCCAAAGTCCTAGCTTCAACATTAAATGTTTTATTATTCAACAAGATTACAAAAAATAGATCAGTTTCAGATAAAAATGAAAAAGCATCACTTCATGTGGAAATGGATAATGAATCAAAGGAGAAAGGTACTGCCCAAGACCATAGTAACAGTACCTTTTTAATGATTCTGATCCACCGAATGCTGGACATGGTCCTGGTCACTCATAGCTTGTTTGGAAGGGAACTGTCCAGCACCATTGCTTCCTGAATGAAAGTCATTAAGCCCAGTGAAATGAAATCCTGGATCAGCCTTCCACATGTGTTCTAGGACTGAACTCCCTTCAAGAGAAACCAAGGTCCTTACTCATTTAAACTCCATCATGAGCACAGCCTAACATGCATGAATTCCTGGTAATGCCACAGAAAACAAGGGATGCAGAATAGAGCCAGTTTACTCAAAATGTTTGCTGACTAGGACTTTCATAATCCCTGAAACAGAGAGGAATCCAAAAGTTCATCTCTCAGGAAAGCAAATTCATACTCTAAACATCTTTTTGCCTAGTGAGTACTAGGCTCAAAGAAGAATCCAAACTGTAAAATATATTCAAATATGCAACTTTGTTATGATTGCCCCTAAAGGAGTAAGTTTGCTTTATAAAATAAGAATGTTAGGTGATTATCTCTTCAACACTAAAATTCTATGGGTATAAACTTGACTGCTTCCTTGTAAGTAGCTACTAGGGAAAGGGAGGATTTGTATTGTTGGAGAAGACTCTTGAGAGTCCCTTGGACTGCAAGGAGATCCAATCAGTCCATTCTAAAGGAGATCAGCCCTGGGATTTCTTTGGAAGGAATGATGCTAAAGCTGAAACTCCAGTACTTTGGCCACCTCACGCGAAGAGTTGACTCATTGGAAAAGACTCTGATGCTGGGAGGGATTGGGGGCAGGAGGAAAAGGGGATGACAGAGAATGAGATGGCTGGATGGCGTCACTGACTTGATGGATGTGAATCTGAGTGAACTCCAGGAGTTGGTGATGGACAGTGAGGCCTGGCATTCTGCGATTCATGGGGTTGCAAAGAGTTGGACACGACTGAGCAACTGTCGTGAGCAATTTCTTTTCATGAAATTTAGTCACTGAAAAGTAGGGATTTTCATAATTATAACTATTATTTATTGAATATTCACTATGTACTATACACTATTAGATGCTTTTTTGCATTTATTTCTGTTTTTTTTTTTTATTGAAGTATAGTTGACTTATAGTATTGTGTAAGTTTCAGGTATACATTATTGTGTTGGTTTCAGGTATACAGATATACAGATTCAGTTATATATGTGTGTGTGTGTATATATATTTCTTTTTTTCAGTTAGTTTCCATGAAAAGTAGCTTTGAGAGAATAAAAACCTTGCCATTGATGTCATCGAGTTGTGCTCACAAAAGGTAGGGACTGAATGAATGATCATGGAATGGTGGACATGCTTCAGATGTTTTAGAATCAGCATATCTTAAGATTATATTTATAACTTTTAATAAAGTCTATTTTTATGCCACTTTCAGGTTAATGTTTTTAATAAGCAAAGCAAAGGAAGCATGATGCCAGTGCAGTCATTCAGATAACAAGATATTGGCTAGATGCTGTAGATGAGTTTTAAAAATGCAACAAGATACAGGTAAAAATACTCACATGGCCCACTCCATAAAACATTTGGGCTGTTGCACTTATCAGCATATTCTTACTTTTACTAAGCAGTTAGGAAACCTACATTTCCTAAACAATAAGTTGTTAAGACTCATCCAAATTTTGCATTTTCTGGCAACATGTATTTCTGCTCCTTTTTGTTCTGCAGGTATTTTTGTCCTACAGTCCATGCACGTTCATATTTACTCGTATAAAGAACAACATGTTTTGTATTTTTGATTTCTGTCTGTAGAGGATGTTATNAAGTTGTTAAGACTCATCCAAATTTTGCATTTTCTGGCAACATGTATTTCTGCTCCTTTTTGTTCTGCAGGTATTTTTGTCCTACAGTCCATGCACGTTCATATTTACGCATATAAAGAACAACATGTTTTGTATTTTTGATTTCTGTCTTCTGTAGAGGATGCTATTTAGATTTATTCCTTTGGACTCCAAGTATGCAAGTTAGAATGATCAAATGGTAACCATGGCGACAAAAAGCAGAGTTCACATCTTAGCAGGGTCATGTCATTCTTTCCCACAGTGCAGAACTCACATTCTAAGACTAATTCAGTATCTAAAAATAAATCTCAGGACAGCTCATGTTGCCATTTATGGGAAAATATGACCGGGTCCATTAACTAATCTTCCCATTGCAGAAAAAGAATCCCTCGTTAGTAAACTAAGAGATCCCAGCTTTAGAGAAATGAAATGACAAGGGGAAAGGGAGAATATTCTTCTCTTCCAGAGTAATTGTTGAAGCTTAGAACTATCCCATAGCCAACAGGAATGCAAAACCATATCCAGTGAAAATGCCTACCGGAAAGGCAACAAAAACATTAATTAAATAATTACAAACATTTGATAGTACTTATAATATAGCCCATACATGATGGCAAAGCAGTCACTAAAGAATCCTCCAATTGAAATTTTCTCACAAACGGCCCGTACTGTTTAAACATTTGGCTCTGTTACTGGCTGAATTCCAGGAATGTCTATGGCCTCAGTCACGCTATAGGGGGGCTGGTTCACTGGCTGATGGCACACATGGTCTTGGCCCCATCTACCCTTGGTTAAGCCTAGTCATGTGTAAGAGACAAGCTCGATACTTCTTCCTATGTCCACTCTGAGGTTTGTAATGAGAGCCTTTGTTTTTTCATTTGATCCTTGGACTTCACATTAGGCAAACAGAATGATGGAAAATAGAATAAAAAATTNTGGTGACCCCATGGACTACACATACAGCCCATGGAATTCTCCAGGCCACAGTACTGGAGTAGGTAGCCTTTCCCTTTTGCGGGGGATCTTACCAACCCAGGGACTGAACCCCGGTTCCCCACATTGCAGGTGGATTTTTACCAGCTGAGGCACCAGGGAAGCCCACAAAATGCACTGAGCAATGGCCTTCAAAGGATAAGTGATCATAGAAGGCACAGTTATGTACCTGTAGATATTCATCTTATACTTGGTTGCCAAGATCCATTCTCCACGTGATCAAATTATTCGAAAGATATTTGTTGAGACCCAACTGTGTGTGAGTCTCATTGTGCTGGTTAGTTGAAATAATCTAATCAAAACAATGAGAAACATTTTAAATTTTATTCCTAGGAGTAAGATGCCAATCCTCTTGTAAGGAAGCTCACCCCTTAAAGAAGCTTAAAAATGAAAAGGAGGCAGAGGGGAAGAAAAGAGGAAGGAAGGGAGTGGAAGGGAGAGAAAAAGGGAAATGCATGCTCAGATGAGAATTGTTTTGGCTACAGAGTTGTATCTGAGACCTCTGAACCACCAGCACACTAAAACTGGTAGATGGCCATGACACTGTAGCGCACCCAAGACTAAACTAATGCAAGATATGAAACTCACTATTAGATTGCCTCCGGGAGACTGATTAGAACTAATTGGCATGACTTCACCCAAGGAATAATAACAGAATCCTGTGTATTTCACCCTTTTACCAGGGCTCATGACAGGAACACAACATATATAAATGCAAATTTTTAAATTGCCCTGAAGGTCTAATAGTCATAAAAGAACAAACTGAGAATAGCTAGAAGCCAGTCTTTGCCTTGATATTGTGCCCGCCTGTATTCTAAAATGGCAATTAAGCTACTGTCCTCCCTGCCCCTTTCCTAGACAAGTCTCTGCCATGACAAAAGAGATAGACTTGAAATAAGATGGAAAAATACCTGCCTCTAACCAGATTTTCTAGATGCTGCCAGGAAATCATGGTAGTGTTGCTTAATGCTGCTCTAGAAGAGAGAGCAAGTTGGCTCCCTGTCTGAGGGATCTCCAGGCTGTCAGCCACCTGGAGCCCCCGCCATGCCTTGGCCCCATTAATTCGGACTGTCAGCTTCTGCCTGAGGCCAAGACAGGCTGAAATATACAAACAGCAAGAGAGTTAATAACAGCTTTGCGTCCAAATGATACAGATAACAACAGGCTGCAAAGGATGCAGTCAGGTATGAAAAAAAGATCTACCAAATCACTTGATGTTTAAAACCTTTCTTAGAAAGTAGTATAAGAGGAAATTCTGTACTTCAGAAATAAAGTTTCCCTATATTCAAAATTCCATTAGAATCAATTCTCAGAAAAACCCACCAGGGCTTTCTTCGTTCCAGTGTTGATTTGATCAACAAATTCCGTGTCATTAGCTACTAGGACCATCGGTGCTGTATGAGGGCTGCATGTTGTGGTTTGGACTGAAATCATCCTCAAGGACACAAAACATGTAAGAAGGAAAGGAGGAAGGAAATGAGACGTAATACTAACGAAGGTATGGGGAACCATAATCTGGGCGTAAAGGACTTATTTGGAAGATAATCCCGGGAAGGGGTGGGAGAAAGTGGAACAGCAAGATGGGATGGGAAATCAAGTAGGATGTGCCCGCTGAGCAGGTGAGCACTGTGGGTTACAGGTTCAGTGCCACCGCAGACCTTCTGAGAGACTGTATGGGATACGAGTAACCCACTCAGGGTGAACAAATGCAGCATTTGTCAACTCCAGCTCCTGCTTTTTGAGGGTAGCTCCTGGGATGTTAATTTCCCAACACTCAAACCTCCACTGCACAGGGACCAGAGATGCACCAAGGCAGGAGAACACCATCAGGCAGGGGGATGCAGGAAGCCATAGGAGAGGCGACTTCTGGGTTAGGTGGAGATGTGTGGGCAGAATGCTGGCATCATCTACAGAGTGATGCAAGACATCTGTGATATTGGGGCTTGGGGGAAGGATACATTGTCGTGGGCAAAAGAAATCAAGGTAGGCTTTCTTTTTTAATTAATTAATTAATTTTAATTGGAGGCTAATGACTTTACAGTATTGTAGTGGTGTCTGCCATACATTGACATGAATCATCTGGTTCATCAAGGATGCAAAGATCTGCACCAGATTAGAAGTAGTGAATCTCTCTTGTCTTCACTGTTCCATTTCTAAAACTGGCATTTTTCACCAACATACCTGAAGGTCCTAAAAAGTTAACACCATTATTTATTTAAAGCCAATTTTTTCTAAATGACAAAGTTCTTCTATAATTATCGCCTTATTTCTCATTCACTTCTCAGCATGGTATCCCTCCAAAAGGAAACTTGTTTACCATCCTGACCATGTTCTCAGGAAGCAAATTTCTTGAACTGTTTGCTAAATTTGTCCTCTTTCCTTGATACTGACTCAGGGATGTGCTGGTTTCAGCAGAATTTTTCACACTGTCAGAATCACATATATACTTAGCTGCAAGGAAAATTAATTTAGTAAATTGATGAAAACTTGGTGCCAGGATGAAGGGCACTGCCTAAGTTTGAAGGATGCCCTATCTTTTGTTCTTGAAATTAGCTAGACATCAGAAATGGGAGGAAGCTTCCAGATGAGATGAATGCATTTTTAGGGGTAGATATAATATAATATGACAAAATATGCTCAGTAAATGTTAATTAAACCAGTCTAACAAGAGAGTAGCATCCACACCAAGGAAGAATGAGAGTTAAGGTCACAAAAGGAAGTCATGGAGCCAGACTCTGGAGGGTTCTGAGCATCAGATGAGGCATGAAGAGACACTGAAGATAATGCATGAGGAGATGAGATGGCAGAAGCTCTTTGAAGATAAAGGATAATGAAGCAGTTATGAAACAAATTGGAAAGGCAAAAGGCTGAAGGAAAGAAGACCAATTATGAGGTCATCTACTAAGTCAGGCATAAATTTTAAGGGTTTATAAATATGTCACAATTTATAGTCAAATGCACAGAGTTGCACAGGTGTTACAGAAAGGGACCCAGCTGAGAGGGGAAGTGAAGGAAGAACCACTTTTTCTAATTTATCCAGAGGGGAGCATCTTTTTCTAATGCCAGCTGCTGCTGCTGCTAAGTCGCTTCAGTTGTGTTCGACCCTGTGCGACCCCATAGACGGCAGCCCACCAGGCTCCTCCGTTCCCCGGGATTCTCCAGGCAAGAACACTGGAATGCCAGCTAAGAAACTACATATGCCAGCAGGAAGCTTGTTTTCTTTCTTCTTTCTTTCTTTTTTTTTTTTTTTTAGTACTTTATTATTTTTTATTGTCAAGTAACATTTCACTGTAAGAATATAACTGTTTTTTCAGAAAACAAATGTCTTTTTCATCCATGTAAACAAAGCTCCCTGCAGAATTGTAGCTGCTTACTAAACATTTTTAAACATTTGTTGGAAGGAAAAGAAGAAGCTTATTTTCAATTAAAACACACACATATGAACATATATGCACAGAGAAGTGTTTGCACCAGGTAGGCAGCAGTGGAATGGGAAAAAGATAAATAGGAGAAACACTTGAATTGGCCTTAAACAGCTGCTCCATGGCAATATGGTAAAGACACATCAGTTAGAATATTAAAATATGAGATAGATCACACTATCTCAATCATGGTTTAGTAAACTTCATTTAATTCAAAAAAAGTTATAGGGTGGTGGTCATCTGGATTTTAAAATATCTTTGTCAATAATATTCTGAATCTATTCTGCATCACAGAGTGCCTGATGAACTATCGATGGAGGTTCATGACTTAGTACAGAAGGGATCAAGACCACCCCCAAGAAAAACAAAATACAAAAGAGCAAAGTGGCTGTCAGAGGAAGCCTTATAAATAACTGTGAAAAGAAGAGAAGTGAAAGAAAAGGAAAAATATACCCATTTCAATGCAGGGTTCCAAAGAATAGCAAGGAGAGATAACAAAGACTTTCTCAGCGATCAGTGCAAAGAAATAGAGGAAAACAACAGAATGGGAAAGACTAGAGATCTCTTCAAGAAAATTAGAGATACCAAGGGAACATTTCATGCAAAGATGGGCTCAATGAAGGACAGAAATTGTATGGACATAACAGAAGCAGAAGATCTTAAGAAGAGGTAGCGAGAATACACAAAAGAATTGTACAAAAAAGATCTTCGCGACCAAGATAATCACGATGGTATGAACACTCATCTAAAGCCAGACATCCTAGAATGTGAAGTCAAGTGGGCCTAAGGAAGCATCACTACAAACAAAGCTAGTGGAGGTAATGGAATTCCAGTTGAGCTATTTCAAATCCTGAAAGCTGACGCTGTGAAAGTACTGCACTCAATATGTTAGCAAATTTGGAAAACTCAGCAGTGGCCACAGGACTGGAAAAGGTCAGTTTTCATTCCAATCCCAAAGATGGGCAATGCCTAAGAATGTTCAAACTACTGCACAATTGCACTCATCTCACATGCTAGTAAAGTAATGCTCAAAATTCTCCAAGCCAGGCTTCAGCAATACATGAACCGTGAACTTCTAGATGTTCAAGCTGGCTTTCGAAAAGGCAGAGGAACCAGAGATCAAATTGCCAACATGCATTGGATCATGGAAAAGGCAAGAGAGTTTAAAAAAAACATCTAATTCTGCTTTATTGACTATGCCAACGCCTTCGACTGTGTGGATCACAATAAACTGTGGAAAATTCTGAAAGAGATGGGCATACTAGACTACCTGACCTGCCTCTTGAGAAACCTATATGCAAGTCAAGAAGCAACAGTTAGAACTGGACATGGAACAACAGACTGGAAAAGGAAGTACATCAAGGCTGTATATTGTCATATGCAGAGTACATCACGAGAAACACTGGGCTGGAAGAAGCACAAGCTGGAATCAAGATTGCCAGGAGAAATATCAATAACCTCAGATATGCAGATGACAACATCCTTATGGCAGAAAGTGAAGCAAAACTAAAAAGCCTCTTGATGAAAGTGAAAGAGGAGAGTTAAAAAGCTGGCTTAAAGCTCAATATTCAGAAAACTAAGATTATGGTATCCGGTCCCGTCACTTCATGGCAAATAGATGGGAAAACAGTGGAAACAGTGGCTGACTTTATTTTCGGGGGCTCCAAAATCACTGCAGATGGTGACTGCAGCCATGAAATTAAAAGACGCTTACTCCTTGGAAGGAAAGTTATCAGGAGGAGAAGGGTCAACAGAGGATGAGATGGTTGGATGGCATCACTGACTCAATGGACATTAGTTTGGGTAAACTCCAGGAGTTGGTGATGGACAAGGAGGCCTGGTATGCTGCGGCTCATGGGGTTGCAAAGAGTCGGACACGACTGAGTGACTGAACTGAACTGAATTGTATCTATAAAATTGCTATCGTCTCTAACTTGCAGAACTTATAAACATAAGAAAACATAACTGAACAGAAAACCAAGTGGAGAGATTTTATTCTTTCTTTGGTAATTCAGAAATCCTCAGACGCTTCCAGGGCCTCAGGTGATTGGTGGGATAACCAACGATCACCATCTAGTACTATGAAAAATGAATTTAGCATTTTAGTTTCTCCAGTTATTTTAATGCTCTCATTTCTTAATTTATCATTTTGTTTGCAAATGTAGAAATGCATTCAAACACACACATACAAACACATACTCATACACACATATACAAACACACAGAACCAAACCTGTAAATATCCCCCTTAGGGCTCTTTATAACATTGCTTTCAAATGTGACCTTTGCAAACAGCTTATTCAACCAAAATTAGATCAGAATGAAATTTGAAGGATGTTTCATCCTCTATTCTTTTAAATTAGCTGGGAACTAACTCTTCGATATTTATGACCACTCACTGAAAATACATGATTGTTCTACTGGGAAAATAAGGTTGCCTTGAGCAGAATTGCAGGAAATCTGATTTGAAAATCCAAGTTAATAATCTTCACAATTCTAATAGGGCAATGTTGTAAATTAAACAGAAGTTAACAGGTACAGTGAAAGAATGACCTCTATGGGTTCCAATTAGAAGAAGCATATCCAGGCAGTGAGATGGGGGCTCAGGCCAGAGACAGATACAGGTGGTGGGGCTCATATGAATAAGAAGCTAAGTTAAAAACAGAAAGAAGAAAAAGGATCCTTCTCTTGCTTATTCTATAAGATCTTTATTATATGATGTATGGGTGCTGCGGAAGGTTTAAGCAATTCTTGAATGAAACTCAAAGTGTTAAGAGCAGCTAGAACGTGAGTCTTCAAGACCTATGGCCTCACATATTGGCTCTGCCACTTACTGGCTCAGTGATTTGGCCAAGTTACTTACTGTCTCTGAGCCCCCAAGTCTGTCATCTGAAAAATGGGTCCTGTAATATCTGACTTGTAGGATATGTGAAAATGCTGAACACAGACTTGCTTGCATAGTAAGTGCTTGACTGTTTCATTTCTCTTCCCCTCTCCCTTAGAGATGCTAATAACCTTGGAGAGTAACAGTGTGTTCTGAAATGTGGACACACTGGACATTCTTCCATGACTAAGAGGTGAATTTTGCCCATCTAGTTCCATTGGTATAGCTCCCTCTTTGCCAACTCTAGGAACCTGGTTGCCCCAGGAGGCAGTGTGGCACAGGGTATAGTGTAGAAGACTCTGGGTTCTCAGGCCATCCTACCTGGGTTTGAATCCTGACTCCACTGCCACCAGCTGCTTGACCTAGGAGATGTTGCTTAATCCAGAGATCTCCAGTCTTTTATGCACCAGGGGCTGGTTTATTGGAAGACAGTTTTTCCATGGAGGGGATCAGGAGGATGCTTTCCAGGTGATCCAAGTGTATTAAATTTATTGTAGACTTTATTTCTATTATATTACATCAGCTCCACCCAGATCATCAGGCATTAGATCCCGGAGGTTGGGGACCCCTGGCTTAATCCTTCCCTGCTTAAGTTTTCTTAGCTGCCAAATGGAAGCTAATAAAAACATTTTCTGTTAGAGTTGTGAGAACTAAATGACCTGATCCAGGAAGGAATTTAAAACAGCTCCTTATACATAGTTCAGTTCAGTTCAGTCAATCAGTCGTGTCCGACTTTTTAGGACCCCCTGGACTGCAGCACGCCAGGTCTCCCTGTCCATCACCAACTCCTGGAGCTTGCTCACACTCATGTCCATTGAGTCAGTGATGCCAACCAACCATCTCATCCTCTCTTGTCCCCTTCTCCTCCTGCCTTCAGTCTTTCCCAGTATCAGGGTCTTTTCCAATGAGTCAATTCTCCACATCAAGTGGCCAAAGTATTGGAGTTTCAGCTTCAGCATCAGTCCTTCCAATGAATATTCAGGACTGCTTTCCTTTAGGATGGACTGGTTTGATCTCCCTGCAGTCCAACGGACTCTCAAGAGTCTTATACAACACCACAGTTCATAACCATCAATTTTTTGGCATTCAGCTTTCTTTATAGTCTAGTTCTCACATCCATACATGATTATTGGAAAGACCATAGCTTTGACTAGATGGACCTTTGTTGGCAAAGTAATGTCTTTTATACACAGCAACCATTTAATCGAAGTTAAGACCAATATACCAAAATTAAAACCTTGGAAAACAGAGAAATTCAGAGTGGTTTTTCAAAATGAAGTCCACTTCCACTATGAAGAAATCTCCATGAAGATTCCTTGAGAAAGTGGCTTAGTTTACAGCTTGTTGCCTGCAAGAGGGCCCACAGTTCAGCAGTGTGCTCAGGAAGATGAGATGCACCTGTGAACGTGGATTAATTTTAGAGCCCACTATGGACAAAGGAGCCTGGCAGGCTACAGCCCACAGTGTCCCAAGGGTAGGACACAACTTAGTAACTAAACTGCACGTGCCAGGCCCTGTGACAGTATGGAAGCTCCAGACTTTGGTTTATTTGAAACTCCTGGATGCATGTTTGATCTTATTTGAGTAGTCACAATTTGAAGTTAAAGTGTTTATTGAAGTATTAGTCCCTCAGTCATGTTTGACTCTTTGTGACCCCTCCGACTGTAGCCCACCAGGCTCCTCTGTCCATGGGATTCTCCATACTCAAGTGGGTAGCCATTCTCTTCTCCAGGAGATCTGACCCAGGGATGGAACCTTGGTGTCCTGGCTTGGGGACAGATTCTTTACCACCTGAGCCCACCAGGGAAGTCCCATTTGCAATGCAGTAGATGTTCTCTTGACTGTAAGCTGATTTGAATGTAAAATAAGCTCCTCCCTCTAATAAAGGTGCCACCATCTATATGAAGTAGGTAAATCATAACGAAGGAATAATCACACTTCTCGGAGTGTGTTTCCTGTTGGAGTCGATTCTGAGTGGCTATTAATAGGGCTCTTTCAGAGCTGAATTTCAGGGAATGCTGACATTTGATTCAATCAACCAGAGCTCCTCCAGCTTAGTGGAAGACACATTCTTACACTATTTTCTTTTCCATCATATTCTCTCTAGGGCAGATGAGGGAGGCTCCACAAACATGGAGATTAGTGAGGCGGCAGCTCAGGCGCCCTTTAAAGCCAGTGTGCTTAGTCACTCAAGCATGTCTGACTCTTTCGTGACCCAGTGGACTATAGCCCACCAGATTCCTCTGTCCACGGGATTTCCCAGGCAAGAATACTGGAGTGAGTAAGCCATTCCCTTCTCCAGGGCATCTTCCTGACCCAGGGATCAAACCTGGGTATCCTGCATTGCAGGTGGATTCGTTACCGTCTGAGCTACCAGGGAAGCCCATAAAGCCAGTGAGACCCCCAAACATTAGCCATGGAAGGACACAGTCCCTAGAGGGATAGGAAGAAGGCAGAAGGGAAGGCGCTCAGGCTGCCTCTGAGGAGGGGTGTGAGCAGGCTGGGCCCTCAGCAAAGGGCCCTGAACTGCTGCCCCCTCCTCACACCTCTCAGCTCTGGCAAACACCTGGAGAGCCTGTCCGTGTCCTACCTGTGCTTCAGGTGTGTTTCTATGCTCTTTATCATTTCTTCAACCTCCCATGAGATAGGAAAGAAATATGTATTATTACTGTTTGTGCCAGTTATAAAGCTGTTAACTCTCATCTCCAAATTCATCTCCGTCTCCCCAGCTTCTCTACTGTGGCTGGGGTTCTGAAAACTTTCTTCCTTTACCAGCTCTTTCTATAGGTTCTTATCAAGAGAGGGCACTAAACAGAGGCTGGAAGGCTAGGGAAGAGGAGCTGATCTCGTTCCTCCCTGTTTGCTTGCTATTTAGTCAGTACCCTCAGCAAAGGCTTTATGTCCTGGCAAGGCAGTGGGTCCCAGGCTCCAGTATCTTTTTTGTCATCCTCAGAACCATCTCACCTTGCCCCTGCTAGCAATTCTATGGGAACTCTCTTCCTAGCTTCTAGGTTCTCATCACCATAATCTTTTTGCTTGGCTCACCCAGGACTGTGGGTGGAAGTACTTCCTGCCATTACTATATCTGTGATACCCTAGGGTCCACTTTTGGCTTTTCCAGTTTCCAACAGTTGTTTAAAGTTTCTTATGTTAAATTCTCTCTTGAAATATCTGTTTAGGTGCTTTCTCTGACTGAGCTACTGTGTCTGCTGTAAAAGATTCGGGGAAATAAAGACAACAGTATAAGGTAGGTGAAACCCATCTTGTCCTTCTGCATAGCCCTATTTGTGCCATCTTTTCTCCCAGCAGAAGTGTTAATTTCAATTAAGGTATCAACTGATAAGTGCTTAAAATGTAAAACTCTCAAGTTTTTGACATTTTGCAAAAGTTTTCAATAATTATAGTTCGGGAGTTTCTTTCTATTCTTTTGTGGCTGTACTGAGTGGCATGCAAGATCTTAGTTCCCTGACCCCTGATCGGAACCATGCCTCTTGCAATGGAAGCATGGAGAACTAACCACTGGAGTGCCAGGAAGTCCCAATAGTTATGTTTTAAATTGTATATAAATGCTTGGTTTGTGGACTTGTTTGGCACTGAGCTGGACACTTTTAAGGAGAGAAGGATGGTATGAAATAATATCCCTGCCATCAAGGAACTACAGTCAAGAGAGGAAGAGCCAATGTACAAATATTAATATGAGAGACACATGAAACGTGATATAATTATAAACTGAGCTGGATGGTGCAGACCACAAATGTATTAGCTGGTGAAAAACAGAAGAGGTCATAGGGACAGAGTAATCAGGACTCCACAGTGGATTATGGAGTGAATTTGGAAGGACTGAGATATGAGACAAGAATGGAGGAAAACTGTCTGCACTGAGAAGCAGCATAAACAAAGGATGGAAAACGGAACGTCAGGTTTTGGTATGTTTCTCCTTTGTTGTTGTTTAGTTGCCAAATCATGTCTGACTCCTTTGCAGCCCCATAGACTGTAGCCCACCAGGCTCCTCTGTCCACGGGATTTCACAGGCAAGAATAGCAGAGTGGGTTGCCACTTTCTTCTCCAGGATATCTTCCTAACCCAGGGACTGAACCCATTGTATATCCATTGGTGCTGATTAATATGAATCTACCATACCATTAGATTTTTCTAGGTTGACCACCTAAATAGAACCCAGACTCCTGTGGACTTAAAAATAGTTAAACCAACTGGAATTCCATCTGCCACTTAAAAGGAACTTTAAACTCAAGAGTCACTCAACTGTGATAATTTAGAAGCATAGCTCATATATGTTTACCAACAGCTGGGGATTTAATATTTAGGATTAATATCCTGGCAATCCTTTTGATTGACTTGGAAGTTTGTCCAAGAAGCTTCCATCCTGCAGGAATGACTTGGATGCAAATATCAAATGCAACTGCTGGCTGGAAAAACCCTCAAGAGCCAACAGTAGCCTGTTTAATTAGAATCAAGTCTCTAGAATCACATCTACTTCAGACAAAATACAAGCTGTATCATAAAGCAACAAAACTAACCACTAAACAATTTATGACTGTTGATTCCTGCTTAGAATCAGGTTTTAAAAATGGGATTCTAAATGCCTTTTGCAAAGTTATAAGGAGTCAAGTATATTACGCAACCACCCTCACCAAGCACTTTCATAAATCAATGACTTCAAGTGGGAGCGGAGGACTTTAAATTATAAGCAAGAAGATAATGATAGAATTAAATCCTGACCTTTCCCATAAAAGCAACCATCCTCTTCCCCACCTCCACTCTTCTCTAATTTACAGTAATGTAGTCCATATGGAAGAAGTCTGTGTGTGTTTGGGAACCAAGTCTTACACTTTCTTTTCCATCACAAAAGCCAGTTGTTCTTCAGAACCATCCATCAGGATCATATTACATTCTGAAGCATTAAAAAGGACGCCTGAGCTCAGACCTCCTGCTGAAAAGTTAAGTTGTCAGTTGTTAGGCAGAAAATCAATCAGAAATGCATTTGGGACAATGGCCTGCTGCCTGGAATTACACCAGGCTAGACAAAAATCAACCCAGTCCCAGAAAAACACTAATGGTTGGAGATATCCATGCTGTCTTNTTTGTGGACTTGTTTGGCACTGAGCTGGACACTTTTAAGGAGAGAAGGATGGTATGAAATAATATCCCTGCCATCAAGGAACTACAGTCAAGAGAGGAAGAGCCAATGTACAAATATTAATATGAGAGACACATGAAACGTGATATAATTATAAACTGAGCTGGATGGTGCAGACCACAAATGTATTAGCTGGTGAAAAACAGAAGAGGTCATAGGGACAGAGTAATCAGGACTCCACAGTGGATTATGGAGTGAATTTGGAAGGACTGAGATATGAGACAAGAATGGAGGAAAACTGTCTGCACTGAGAAGCAGCATAAACAAAGGATGGAAAACGGAACGTCAGGTTTTGGTATGTTTCTCCTTTGTTGTTGTTTAGTTGCCAAATCATGTCTGACTCCTTTGCAGCCCCATAGACTGTAGCCCACCAGGCTCCTCTGTCCACGGGATTTCACAGGCAAGAATAGCAGAGTGGGTTGCCACTTTCTTCTCCAGGATATCTTCCTAACCCAGGGACTGAACCCATTGTATATCCATTGGTGCTGATTAATATGAATCTACCATACCATTAGATTTTTCTAGGTTGACCACCTAAATAGAACCCAGACTCCTGTGGACTTAAAAATAGTTAAACCAACTGGAATTCCATCTGCCACTTAAAAGGAACTTTAAACTCAAGAGTCACTCAACTGTGATAATTTAGAAGCATAGCTCATATATGTTTACCAACAGCTGGGGATTTAATATTTAGGATTAATATCCTGGCAATCCTTTTGATTGACTTGGAAGTTTGTCCAAGAAGCTTCCATCCTGCAGGAATGACTTGGATGCAAATATCAAATGCAACTGCTGGCTGGAAAAACCCTCAAGAGCCAACAGTAGCCTGTTTAATTAGAATCAAGTCTCTAGAATCACATCTACTTCAGACAAAATACAAGCTGTATCATAAAGCAACAAAACTAACCACTAAACAATTTATGACTGTTGATTCCTGCTTAGAATCAGGTTTTAAAAATGGGATTCTAAATGCCTTTTGCAAAGTTATAAGGAGTCAAGTATATTACGCAACCACCCTCACCAAGCACTTTCATAAATCAATGACTTCAAGTGGGAGCGGAGGACTTTAAATTATAAGCAAGAAGATAATGATAGAATTAAATCCTGACCTTTCCCATAAAAGCAACCATCCTCTTCCCCACCTCCACTCTTCTCTAATTTACAGTAATGTAGTCCATATGGAAGAAGTCTGTGTGTGTTTGGGAACCAAGTCTTACACTTTCTTTTCCATCACAAAAGCCAGTTGTTCTTCAGAACCATCCATCAGGATCATATTACATTCTGAAGCATTAAAAAGGACGCCTGAGCTCAGACCTCCTGCTGAAAAGTTAAGTTGTCAGTTGTTAGGCAGAAAATCAATCAGAAATGCATTTGGGACAATGGCCTGCTGCCTGGAATTACACCAGGCTAGACAAAAATCAACCCAGTCCCAGAAAAACACTAATGGTTGGAGATATCCATGCTGTCTTAGACAAGGAAGATCAATTTATTTAGACACATTTGCTAAACGGAAATGTGCCAGTGCCAAGTCTCCGATTTACATATAATTATAGCAGAGCAGTTGCAAGATTTTCTCATAAGCATCAAGATACTCTGTAGCTCCAACATGTGCCAGGAACTTCAAAATTGTTATAGACTGCTTTGGCTAACTCACATTCCTATCCCCAGGTCTTGCGTAGACACAGAGACTTTGCACAGTTTGGGTAATCAATCATCTCTTTTGCAGATGCTCATGGAAGACACATGGGTAGCTGGTATTACCAGAAGCTCTGTGTAGCCCCTTGCTGAGTGGTCTCCTAAGAGTGTTGTTCTCCTAAGAGTTGTTGTTAGCATTCACGACACATGCTTAGTCGTATCAGACTCTTTGTGACCCCATAGACTTCAGGTTTCCCTGTCCTTCACTATCTCCTGGAGTTTGCTCAGCTCATGTCCATTGAGTCAGTGATGCCATCCAACCATCTCATCCTCTGTCACCCCCTTCTCCTCTTGCCCTCAATTTTTCCCAGCATCAGGGTGTTTTCCAATGAGTTGGCTCTTCATATCAGGTAGCCAAAGTGTCGGAGCTTCAATATCAGTCCTTCCAATGAATAGTCAGGGTTGATTTTCTTTAGAATTGACTGTTTTGATCTCCTTGCTGTCCAAACGACTCTCAAGAGTTTTCTCCAGCAAGTGATAGTATTAAAAATAATAGCTAACATGATTTTAGCACTCCATCACAGTGTTAAACACTTTACATGTTCCTGTAACACTCTCAGGGACTTCCCAGGTGGCTCAGTGGTAAAGTATCTGCCTGCCAACACAGGAGACATGGGTTTGATCCCTGGGTTGGGAAAATCTCCTGAAGGAGGAAATGGCAACCCAGTCCAGTATTCTTGCCTGGAGAACCTCATGGACCTGGCGGGCTACAGTCCATGGGGTTGGAAAGAGTCAGACACAACTGAGTATGCACACTCATAACCCTCCCAATAATCTAAAGAGGTAGGGCCTCTTATTTCCATTTTATAGTCAGGGAACTGTAGAGAGGATGAGTCCTTTATTCAAGATCACTTGGCTGATGGGAGGGACCAGAAATCAAGTCAAAGCTGAATGATCCCAAACCTCCCTGCTCACCGCTTGGTGATGTTACCTTCTACACATATTAGTTAAAAATCTATGCATGGAGGAAAACTGCCCTGAAAAAATGGACAACAGCCTTAACCCCAAAACCGAGCTCCTCCCAAATGTTTCTGTGCTAACAGAATCAGGAAATCCAGAGAATTTGGATTGGCACTATCATATTCAGAGTCCTCCTGGGTAAGAGTTGTGGTGGCTTCATATTTGTTCTCTTATGAAGAAGGCCAGTAAATTATCAACCACCTTGATTATGTACTTGAAAAGTTTGAAGCCAGCAGTCACATTCTAAGCCTTATTCCTCCATCACTAAAGAACCAGCTGTCCCTGTAGTTAAAACTATATCTTTCTGTAGTTCTCCACTCATCTCTTCTTCACTGCCCTATGCTTTTGCCAGGACCTCTGGCATTTATCAGACACGTGTGTGCTTGTTTGGGTAATCCACTCTTTATAGAACTAATGTGACTACTTGGAGTGACTGCTTTAAATGCTATTATCAAAATCTCCAAAGACTTTCCAGCATTTATTTCTATTACAATATGCCTGTGGGGATAGGAAGTATTTCTAGTTCATAGATGCAAAGACTGAGGCACAGGGAAGTTTACAAAAGGAAAGTTTTCTAGCACTAGGCTAAGTGCACTGCCCGAGTTAACAAAATAGAAAATGACCAGAATATCCAGGGATACTGGCCAGGACTGTGAACCCTGATTTGATGCTCCTTGCTTCAGGAAAGACGATTTATCTTCTTGAAGGTTGTTTTTCGCTGAACTCCTTCGCTCTCACACCCCACCTCCTGTTAACTCACAATCCAGTTTTTATCCTAGCCTAGGCTTTCAGCACGACAGCCATGTTTCCCAACATTGAATTATGCACAGTCTGGACTGGGATAAACATGAGATGATTTCCTTTCTTTAAAAAAGGTTGCTGAAACATGGATGGTTTTAGAGATCGTCATACTGAGTGAAGTAAGTCAGAGAAGGAGAAATATCGTATGACAAACCTTATGTGCAGAACCTAAAAAGAAACGATACACATGAACTTATTTACAAAATAGAAACAGACTCACAGAGATAGAACTCGTGGTTGCCTGTGGGGAAGGGTGGGGGGAAAGGGATAGTTAGGGAGCATGGGATGGATATATATATACTGCTATATTTAAAACAGATAACAAACAAGGTCCTACTATATAGCACAGAGAATTCTGCTCGATGTTTTTGTGGCAGCCCAGATGGGAGAGGAATTGGGGGGAGAGTGAATCCATGTATATGTATAGCTGAGTCCCTTCACTCTTCACCTGAAACTGTCACAACACTGTGTATCAGCTATAGTCCAATGTAAAATGATACCCCAAGAGAAAAATAAAAAAGTCTGCTGAGTAATGAAGGCAGAAAAGCAGGTACATGCACAGATACTGAAACCAACATGCTTAGGTTCGAATCCTAGTTTCAACCATGTGTGTGTCCTTGATTAACAACTTGATGCCCCATTTATCCTTTTTGCAAAATGCTAATAATAATGGTACTTAATTCACAGTCATCATAAGAATCAAGTGCTTTCACGCGAAGCTTCTAAACAGTTCCTAAAACACATTACATGTTTGCTGCTTTTACTATTCCAAACAACCCTCCTCCCTCGCTCTCAGAGGAAAGATTTTTTTAATACTGAAACATTCTTATTCCCTATCACCCTCCTTCATCAAATAAAATTCACCATCCACTACTTCTTCCTCTCCTCCCTTCCTCCAAACCACCCTCCAATCTGACAGCATAGTGTTGAACTTTATCTTATATACAGGCAGTTTTCCTCTCAAAAAATCAGACTTTCCCCTAGACAGAAATGGTTTTAAATTTCTATAAATAACCCTCAGTATTGGTAACACTGGCTAGTCTAATCGCAAGTCAGATCTGTCTCTAAGAACCTGTGCACGATCAAAATATCTTGAGAAATCCCTTTTGCATCCCCATCCCCACTCTCAGGCTCTATCAGGGAAACTCGGCAACATGAACCTCAAAGGCCAGCAGTGGTGATGCGAAGGGACAAAGGACCTTCTCTCTTTGGGTGTATTTTTTCTTCCTTTTTCAATCTCAGGTTGTTCACTGTCACAGATACAGCTAATCGTTCCCCAATATCCATTATTCCCTGGTAGCTCAGTGGTAAAGAATCCGCCTGCCAATGCAGGAGACGTGGGTTTGATCCCTGGGTTGGGAAGACCCCCTGGAGAAGGAAATGGCAGCCCACTCCAGTATTCTTGCCTGGAGAATCCCATGGACAGAGGAGCCTGGCGGGCTACAGTCCATGGGGTCACAAAGAGTCAGACATGACTTGGTGGCTAAACAACAGCCATCTGTTCTTCCCCTCTCCCAGTCAGCTGGGCTCACTCGGTCACTAGAATAAAGACAACGTTTCCCAGCCTCTCACCCAGTTTGGTAGGGCCATGCCACTGAGTTCTGGCTATGGGCTGTGAATACCAGTGATGCGCACCACACCACTTCTAGATTGTACCCTTAAGAGGAGAACCATCTCTTTCTGTCCTCCTCTGGCCTGAAGCTTAGACTATAGACTTGGTGGCAAGATAACTCAGACCATGTGGCTGAGAGCAACGTTCACAGACAGAGAAGCAGCAGAGGGAGCTTGGTTCTCTGGAGAATCTCACAGAGCAGGGCTCCTGGAGCAGCCCTGGCCTCCCTGCCTTGGGACTGTATTTCAATCAAAAAACAGCATAAATGGTTCAATCCGCTGTAACCTGGGGTCTTTTACATGAACATAATCTACCTCCTAACTATATTGACTGGAAGGACTGATGTTGAAGCTGAAGTTCCAGTACTTCCACCACCTGATGCAAAGAGCCAGCTCATTAGCAAAGATTGAGGGAAGACTGGGAAAGATTGAGGGCAGGAGGAGAAGGGGAGGCAGAGGATGAGATGGTTGGATGGCATTACTGACTCAATGGACATGAGTATGAGCAAACTCTGTGAGACAGTGGAGGACAGGCAAGCCTGGCGTGCCGCAGTCCATGGGGTTGCAGAGTTGGACACACCTGAGCAACTGAAAGCCAGCATCCTCCTAACTAGTACACTCGTCTATTCTGTACTCTTTTTAAAGGAATTTATTTCTGTCCTGATTTTAGATTAAGACATCCAATTGTTGTTACTACAATCATTTGATTTAAATCCTTTTTTGTTTTCCTTTTTAAGTGTACACTTGAGAGTTCCCTGATGGTCTAGTGGTTAGAATTTTGGGCTTTCACTGCTGTGGCCTGGGTTGAGTCAGGTCAGGGAACTGAAATTCCATAAGCCTTGTGGCTAAATAAATAAAGTGCACCCTCAGTAGTATGTAAGTTTCCCCTTGAGCCTATGTTTTGTTACTTCGTATAAAAGTATTGACCTCACTGAAAAAAAAAAAAAACCTTTCCCCAGATGTTCTATATTAATTTGATATAGGACTTTGGACTTACCTGGCATCCATTTTCTTGATTTCCATATAGTTTATCTATGCCAGAATTCCACATTTATGAATGATAATGAAGCATATTACATCTGGTTTCTAGTCTTATTTATTCCTTTTCTATTTTCAATGACATTACTACTTAGGGATAAAATCTAGGTTTGGAGAAGCAAAGAGATATTTATGTACATTTTCCATGTGTTGTATACCTTATTTCACCAATAACAAGTTTCATTTGAACATTTGGTGTACATTATACATCTTTAAATATCTTAATGGGCATTTTAGTTCACCGTTGTAAATGTTTTATTTATAAATTCACTTTCCATTTCAAAGATAAATTTCCTTAAATTTGCATGAAATTTATTGTAGGTGTCAATGTGGTTTTTCTGAGTTGCTACTTCAACAACTTAGGATTTTTTTTTTTCCTAATTATTATTCAGTTTATTAAAGTAACCAAGTCAGAAACATAATTTTCCCTGAGCTTCTAATTTCAGTTTTAATGTTTTATTCTATTTATAAATGGATGGACCTTGAAGACATTTTGCTCAATGAAATAATTCAAAGAGAAACAAACACTCTATGATCTCACTTACATGCAGAATCTAAAAAAACTAAATTCATAGAAACAGAGACCAGATTGGTGATTGTCAGAGGCAGGGGTGGAGGATAGGTGAATGGGTGAAGGTGTCAAAAGGTACAAACTCCCAGCTATACAAGAAACTAATTCTGGGGATAAAATAAACAGCATGCAGACTACAGCCAACAATTTGTCACCGTGTATTTGAACATTGCCATTAGAATCAATCTTAAAAGTTCTCACTATAAGAAAAAAAATGTGACCATGTGAGATCATGGTTACTGGCTAAAGAGTTTGTGGTAGTCATTTTGCAACGTATACATCCATCAAATCATTATGGTGTACATCTTAAATTAGTACAATATGTCAATTATATCTCAATAAAACTAGAAAAAATAAATTTAAAAAATGAAATAGTTAATTTCAATATAGTCACTCCCAAGAAGTCAAATCAAATATTTGATTAATCTTTGATGGCTCAGTGTGTTTAGTTTCTGTTATAAATTTAAGATCTCTTAAACATTCTACTGGGCTTCCCTGGTGGCTCAGACGGTAAAGAATCTGCCTGCAATGGGGGAGATCAGCGTTCAATCCCTAGATGAGGAAGATCCCCTGGAGAAGGAAATGGCTACCCACTCTAGTATTCTTGCCTGGAGAATGCCAGGGACAGAGAAGCCTGGTGGGCTCAGTCCATAGGGTTGCAAAGAGTCAGACACGACTGAGCAACTAACCCACAAACATTTTACTACATTTACGTATTTTATATAATCGCATATTTCAAAAGCACCTTTTGAATGCCACCATAAAGAAAACCATCATGATTATCTGGGTTGTGAAGATCTTTTTTGTACAGTTCTTCTGTGTATTCTTGCCACCTCTTCTTAAGATCTTCTGCTTCTGTTAGGTCCATACCATTTCTGTCCTTTATCGAGCCCGTCTTTGCATGAAATGTTCCCTTGGTATCTCTAATTTTCTTAAGAGGTCTCTAGTCTTTCCCATTCTGTTGTTTTTCTCTATTTCTTTGCATTGATCCTTGAGAAAGTCTTTGTTATCTCTCCTTGCTATTCTTTGGAACTCTGCATTCAGATGCTTATATCTTTCCTTTTCTCCTTTGCTTTTTGCTTCTCTTCTTTTCACAGCTATTTGTAAGGCCTCCCCAGACAGCCATTTCGCTTTTTTGCATTTCTTTTCCATGGGGATAGTCTTGATCCCTGTCTCCCGTACAAGGTCACGAACCTCTGTCCATAGTTCATCAGGCACTCTATCTATCAGATCTAGGCCCTTAAATCTATTTCTCACTTCCACTGTATAATCATAAGGGTTTTGATTTAGGTCATACCTGAATGGTCTAGTGGTTTTCCCTACTTTCATCAATTTAAGTCTGAATTTGGCAATAAGGAGTTCATGATCTGAGTCACAAGCAGCTCCCGGTCTTGTTTTTGTTGACTGTATAGAGCTTCTCCATCTTTGGCTGCAAAGAATACAATCAATCTGATTTCGGTGTTGCCCATCTGGTGATGTCCATGTGTAGAGTCTTCTCTTGTGTTGCTGGAAGAGGGTGTTTGCTATGACCAGTGTGTTCTGTTGGCAAAACTCTATTAGTCTTTGCCCTGCTTCATTCCATATTCCAAGGCCAAATTTGCCTGTTACTCCAGGGGTTTCTTGACTTCCTACTTTTGCATTCCAGTACACTGTAATGAAAAGGACATCTTTTTTAGGTGTTAGTTCTAAAAGGTCTCGTATGTCTTCATAGAGGGTTATGAGCAACCTAGATAGCATATTAAATAGCAGAGACATTACTTTGCCAACAAAGGTCCATCTAGTCAAGGCTATAGTTTTTCCAGTAGTCATGTATGGATGTGAGAGTTGGACTGTGAAGAAGGCTGAGCACCAAAGAACTGATGCTTTTGAACTGTGTTGTTGGAGAAGACTCTTGAGAGTCCCTTGGACTGCAAAGAGATCCAACCAGTCCATCCTAAAGGAGATCAGTCTTGGGTGATCTTTGGAAGGAATTATGCTGAAGCTGAAACTCCAGTACTTTGGCCACCTCATGCGAAGAGTTGACTCATTGGAAAAGACTCTGATGCTGGGAGGGATTGGAGGCAGGAGGAAAAGGGGATGACAGAGGATGAGATGGCTGGATAGCATCGCTGACTCGATAGACGTGAGTCTGAGTGAACTCCGGGAGTTGGTGATGGACAGGGAGGCCTGGCGTGTTGCAATTCATGGGGTCACAAAGAGTCGGACATGACTGAGTGACTGAACTGAACTGATAAGGAAAACCTTCAAAGCCCTTAAAAATTTAGCAAAATTCAATATGTCAAATTTAAAATGCAGGGAATTCTAAGCTCTGTTAGTCAATAATATTTACAAACAGTAAAATATTCAATTCCTTTAACTTAACATCGTAAGTTTAAATCAGCTACTGAATTACATATTTTAAATAAGAATCACAAGGCTGATGTGCATACTGTATTCAATTTTCTTTAAATCCAAATCTGCACCTGCTGCTGCAGCTAAGTCACTTCAGTCGTGTCCGACTCTGTGTGACCCCGTAGACGGCAGCCCACCAGGCTCTAGTCTAGCTTAATTAGCAGAAAAATATTACTATTATGATTTTAGATCAAACCTGAGTCTCCTGCATCCCGGCATTGCAGGCGGGATTTTTACCTACTGAGCCATGGGGAAGCCCACGCATGGCCACGTTATCTCTAAGATTATGTTTCCCTTGGGTGAAATGAATTTTGCATACACAGAAGGAANGCTTAATTAGCAGAAAAATATTACTATTATGATTTTAGATCAAACCTGAGTCTCCTGCATCCCGGCATTGCAGGCGGGATTTTTACCTACTGAGCCATGGGGAAGCCCACGCATGGCCACGTTATCTCTAAGATTATGTTTCCCTTGGGTGAAATGAATTTTGCATACACAGAAGGAAATGGAGTTACAGTATGTCATCCTAAGGGAATTGCAGTGACAGTCTGAGTGTACGGAGGTTGCTTTTGGGACAAAGGCTTTGGCCAGAACTGAATTTCCCCAGGCCACTGAAGGACAAAGGGACCTCTTTCATAGAGCCTCTCTGCCAAGAGGAATTCTGAGCCCATGCCCTCCAAATAGGTCAGCTCCATGGCCCCCTGAATTCAAGTTACACATTTTCTATTTCTTCAATCTGATTTGAGTCTGCAAATCCCCTCCAAGATTGTTTCAGCACTTGATTAGATTTCACTAATCCATTTACTGCCTGGTTTCATTCTGAACACTTTTCATATTTTTCTGTGGGCTCCCACAGAAATCTTATAGATGTTTAAGTAGCATCTGATTGAATTCTGCAAATTTCTCATCTCTCTCTGACTTGACAGATCCCAGACACCATACTAATGACAGCAAGGAGATGGGTGCCTCTGAACATTATTATTAGAGCACATTTGTAACAAATATATGCTTTCAAACTGTATTTACATTTTTAAATCATTTTCATCCACAATTCTTATTGTTAAACCTGACATTTTTGTTGTCTTCACACTTGCAGGATATATTTTGTCCTATTTTTTAAGCATTCAGTTTTTTATCATAAAAGAAATGTAATCTTCCCCAGAGTCCAGAAAGCCTGTCTTTAAATTTTAAACTTGTCTCCTTTTATCCCTGGAATCTCTAGCCCAACATTATATAAAGCTATTATACAGAATGAAGTAAGTCAGAAAGAGAAGGACAAATATCATATATTAATGCATATATATGAAATCTAGAAAGATAGTAATGAAAATCCTACTTTCAGGGAAGCAAAGGAGACTCAGACACAGAGAACAGACTTTTGGAAACAGTAGGGAAACAAGACTGTGGGATGACTTAAGAGAATAGCATTGAAACATGTATATTACCATACGTAAAATACATGGCTAGTGAGAGTTGGATGTGTAACACAAGGAACCCAAAGCCAATGCTCAATGACAACCTGGAGGGAAGAGGATAAAGGGAGGAAGGAAGAGGGCTAAAGAGGGGAAGGACATATGTAGACCTGTGGCCAACTCATGTCTATGTATGACAGAAACCATCACAATATTATAATTATCCTCTAATTAAAAATAAAAATTTTTAAATGCTACATTACCTATGACATCAGAACTGACACTTTTAAAACTGCCTCGCTAAGGCCTTTATGTGTTGTGCTATGCTGTGTTTAGTCACTCAGTCGTGTCTGACTGTTTGTGACCCCATGGATGGCTCCTCTGTCCTTGGGGATTCTCCAGGCAAGAATACTGGAGTGGGTTGCCATGCCCTCCTCCAAGGGATCTTCCCAACCCAGGGATCAAACCTGGGTCTCCTGAATTGCAGGCAGCTTCTTTACCATCTGAGCCACCATGGAAGCCCAAGAATACTGGAGTGGGTAGCCTATCCCTTCTCCAGGGGATTTTCCCAACCCAGGAATCAAACCAGAGTCTCATGCATTGCAGGCAGATTCTTGATCAGCTGAACTACCAGGGAAGCCCCTAAGGCCTTTCAGTTCAGTTCAGTTCAGTGACTCAGTCATGTCCAACTCTTTGCGACCCCATAAATCGTAGCACGCCAGGCCTCCCTGTCCATCACCAACTCCTGGAGTTCACTCAGACTCAGGCCCATCGAATCGGTGATGCCATCCAGCCATCTCATCCTGTGTCATCCCCTTCTCCTCCTGCCTCCAATCCCTCCCAGCATCAGAGTCTTTTCCAATGAGTCAACTCTTCACATGAGGTGGCCAAAGTACTGGAGCTTCAGCTTCAGCATCATTCCTTCGAAAGAACACCCAGGACTGATCTCCTTCAGAATGGACTGGTTGGATCTCCTTGCAGTCCAAGGGACTCTCTAGAGTCTTCTCCAACACCACAGTTCAAAAGCATCAATTTTTTGGCGCTCAGCTTTCTTCACAGTCCAACTCTCACATCCATATAGAGTAACAATTTTGAAATAACTTCACACACCCAGGGAGAGAAGTTCTTAAAATAAGACAAAGACTTCCCTTTGTACAACACCAAGATTCCTCAAATATTATTATTTTATCACGTTTGCTTTATCATTCTCTTATATCCATTGATATAATATTTCTCTTCTGAAACACTTGTAAGTTTTAGACAGAATGTCACCTTACCTTTAAATACTTTGGTTGTATTTCCCCAAATAAGGATATTTTCATGCACAAAGTGTTAGTCACTCAGTCATGTTTAACTTTTGGCAACGCCAGGGACTGTATAACCTGACAGGCTTCTCTGTCCATGAAATTCTCCAGGCAAGAAAACTGGAGTAGGTTGCCATTCCCTTCTCCAGAGGATTTTCCCAACCCAGGGGTCAAACCTGGATCTCCTGAATAGTAGGCATTCTTTACCATCTGAGCTACCAAGGAAGTCCATTTTCATACATAATCACAGTGCAATCATCAAAATCAAGAAATTAACATGGATGCAATACCATTATCATTATTAATAATACTAGTGTTGTTGCCTGATTGTAGACAGATCTTGAACAGAGTTTGCCAATTGTCCCATTAATGCACTTTAAATAGTCCAGAAGTGAATCCAGGATCACCAGTTACAGTTGGTTGTCATATCTCTTCAACCTTCTTTAATCTAGAACTATTCATTCTTTTTTGTAGTTCATAACTTTAATAGCTTGAAGATTTCAAGCTACTTATTTTGTAGACTGTTCCTTAACTGGGTTTGTCTGATATTCCCTGATGATTAGGTTCAGAGTAAGTACTTTTGTCAAGAACATTATAGACACGTTGTTATGGCCTCAGGTGGCACACAATGTCAATGTGTCCCATTTCTAAGATGATTTATGCAGGGGCTTCCCTGGTAGCACAGTGGGTAGGAAACCGCCTGCCAATCCTGGAGACACAGGTTTGATCCTTGGGTTAGGAAGATCACACATGCCTCAGGGCAACTGAGCCTGTGTGTCTCAACTACTGAACCTGTGCTCTAGAACCCAGAAACTGCAACTACTGAGACCACAAGCCCTAACTACTCTTACCGTAGAGCCCATGCTCCACATCAAGAGAAGCCACCACAGTGAGAAGCCTGTGATTTGCAGCTGGAGAGTAGCCCCCACTGGCCACAGCTAGAGAAAAGCCCACACAGCAATGAAGACCCAGCACAGCCAAAAATAAAACAAATAAATAAAACATCCCTTAAAAAATGGTGTATGTCAGTTTTCTCCACTGTGAGCACACTGCTGCTGCTGCTGCTAAGTCGCTTCAGTCGTGTCTGACTCTGTGCGACCCCACAGACAGCAGCCCACCAGGCTCCCCCGTCCCTGGGATTCTCCAGGCAAGAACACTGGAGTGGGTTGCCATTTCCTTCTCCAGTGCATGAAAGTGAAAAGTGAAAGTGAAGATACTCAGTCATGTCCGACTCTTCTCGACCCCATGGACTGTAGCCCACCAGGCTCCTCCGTCCATGGGACTGTCCAGGCAAGAGAGCTGGAGTGGGGTGCCATTGCCTTCTCCTACTTTCTTTGAAATTAGTAAGTGTATCGTGGGGAGATACTTCATCATATTTTCACCCTCTGGTTTTAGGAGTCATTGTTGATTTTTGCCTGAAACAATTGTCATTGTAGTGGCTGCCAAGAGGTGACTTTTCTAACTCCATCATCTTTTTGACTTTGTTAATTGGAATTCTAACATAAGGAAGAAAATTTGCTTCTCCCCTCTTGTTTGTTTATTCATTTACCTATGTTAGTATAGACTCAGGGATTCTTATTTTATTCTTCGGGCTATACTTCATCACTATAGTCATTATGATGCTTGAATTGCCCCAGATTTGGCCAGTGGCAGCCTCTTCAAGCTTCCTCCTATGTCCTTTGCATGTGCACCCCCTCCTCTGAGCCCGTCCCTGCATTTTGGCACAAGAAATGTTCCATGTTCTCATTGCACTTTTTCTGTTCCAGACTCTGAGTTAGCCACTTCTCAAAAGAGCCCTGTATTTTTCGGTGGAGAATAATATTTAGAAGCCAAGATCTGAGTCCTACATGCATTCATGTCTACTGGAGTGTTCCCTGAACCCTTTTCAAGCATTCCTAACAACAGCTGTTTCAGCCGACAGATGCCTTTGGAAAGTCTATAAGTAACCATCCAACGGTCTCATCAACATGGTAATAGGTGGGTCTCCACCCAACCTGTCCCATTGGTTTTTCTCAGTCACTGGGCTTCCTAGGGGCCATTCCCTCCTGGGTTGTATCATTTTTCCCCACCCTAAGGGCAAGATACATTGGAGGGACTTCCTTCTCCCCACCACCTGTCCAAACTAGAATTTCTAGCTCCTCCCGACTTGAAATTTTCTTCAACACTTCCTCCTCTCACTTATCCTTTTCTTCATATAACTTTCTTTCATCCAATTTTTATCCTGGTATTCTTAGAAGTGACTCTTTACACAGAATTTGCTTCTGGGCTCTTTTTATAGATTCTGGAGTTTGAGGCTGAAAAGAAAAAAAGTAACTGACACAGACATGGACTTTCTTTCTTCTCCATTTGTGAAACTCATCATGCATATCCCAGGAACCTGGGAAAGTAGAGAGAAACCCATCAGACCCTAGAAGGTTGTAAGACTTAATCCTCAAGGCCATTAGAGTCATATCATTTGGGACAGAGAGTAATTGCAAAAGAAAACAAAGTAAAACTAGCTATATAATAAAAGACAAAATGAAGAAAAGAGACCATTTAAAATGCACTAAACATAAGAAGGGATATAAGTGGGTCTCTTACACAGATAATGCAATATTTAAGGATTAGAGTTGCCCAATGAGTAATGTAAGCAGAAATCACATTAAAGAGTTCAGTTTTCTGTTCACAGGTCAGACGGAAGACTTTGGTCCATCACAGGAGACTTTAGGGAATCATTCTGAGAATGGTGAGGTAAGAACAGTAGGGAAAGGATTTCTATGTAATCATGAGATATTTCATGGGTCTGGAAGTAGAGAAGCGAAGGGAAAGTTAGAAGGAACGGTACACAGAGAGTTAACTTGAACCTTACTAAATATCTCATTGGCAAAACATTTCTCCTCTCTCTCTATATATAAAAATAGATAAATATACATATAACTATCTTTAGTTATATGCATATATAGTTATATATTTACAACAATCTTATCTTTGTCACAGAAAATCTTTTCATTTTAGAAAGATAATAGAAAGAAAGAAATGTATATGTTGCATTTTTAGGTTAAAAGATATCTTTTATATTATACAGAATTTACATATTTATGTAATAACTTCAAAAATAAGTCTATATACTCAAGAGAGTTATAATACTTCCTAGTTTTCCAGATCTGAGTTCAGTTCAATCAGTGTGCCACATGACTTTCACCTTCAGAAATCCAGTGTGTGCTGAAATTCTTGCAATTTTGCCAACATAGAAGGGAAGTGAGAAACGGAATATATTCTCTCTTATTCCCTACGTCACAATTCTTCCTGGACTGTGGAAAGGATATTCCATGTCCTCTATTCAAAGATGAGAAAAACCCCAGGGTCTGCCCTGACCAACTCCAGTGTCAAGAACAGAATTGTTCCCTCCCACTGCTTCTTCTGCCTCCACACTGCCCTCTACCCTCGGTAGGTACCTTGGGTTGTAACAGTTTTATATTNCTTATTCCCTATGTCACAATTCTTCCTGGACTGTGGAAAGGATATTCCATGTCCTCTATTCAAAGATGAGAAAAACCCCAGGGTCTGCCCTGACCAACTCCAGTGTCAAGAACAGAATTGTTCCCTCCCACTGCTTCTTCTGCCTCCACACTGCCCTCTACCCTCGGTAGGTACCTTGGGTTGTAACAGTTTTATATTCAAGATGAGCTCTCAGGAAGATTTCCTTGGAGAGATTTTTTTTCTTTGTGCCCTGTTTTTTCAAGTGTCATGATTGTTGTTGTGGAGCATGTTTTAGTTCTTTAATTTTATACACCATAATAACTGTTGCTTTAAGGAAAAGAAATGTCTCAATATGAAGATCCACAATAAAGGACTAGAGCACACTTGATTCTTTTTTTTTAATTAATTTTTATTAGAGTATATTTAGTTTACAAAGTGATGTTAGTTTCTACCATTCAGCAAAGTGAATCAGCTATTGTTATTTAGTCACTAAGTCATGTCCAGCTCTTTGTGACCACATGAAATGTAAGTCAGGTGGACAGAGGACAGGTTCCTCTGTCCATGGGATTTCCCACACAAGAATACTGGAGTGGGTTGTCATTTCCTTCTCCAGGGGATCTCCCCAACCCATGGATTGAACCTGTGTCTCCTGCATGGCAGGTGGACTCTTCACTGCCATATGTATATGTGGACCCCTTCTTCTTTGGATTTCCTTTCTATTTAGGTCACCAGCACACTTTATTCTTGATCCTGAAGTTCTTCTGTGCCTACACCACTAGTCTAATATTAAACCTCACCCAAGTTAGAATCCCTACATGGATAGGGGAATCCTACTCTTCCCATTTTAGGGTAAAGCTAAAAGATAGAAATGTCATAGATAAGTTCTGATGGTAAATTACCATTTTATAATAGGAGAGCTTCTGTTTGTGATTCATAAAGGCAAGGTGTCAACTTCTTTCTACTCTTCAAGATGAGGAAAAGTTTCTTTCTTAAGTTTTAAGCAATGGGAAGAACTTAGGTTTCCTAAATTTTGAATTTCTTTCATTGATCTTGAGCTTACATTAGCCCTCTCATTATTCTATGTGTGGGCTCTATTAAAAGCCCATTTCTCTTTTCAAGGGTCAGGGGTCAGGCTTGGATATGTTACAGATGGGATTTACTCTGGGTACAGAAGCTCTTGTCTGTCATTCATTTTTCTCCCCATAGGAATGATGTCCCTTAGGGAGGATTCTCTTCCATGGCTGGTGATGAAAGGCTAAAAGCTGTACCCTTTACTTGGAAAGTCTAGAAAGGAGAGTTTAGGACAGACAATACAAAAGAGTGAAGCTGGATTTTTCATTATAAAACATTTGAAATAATAAATTTCCTCCCAGTGAAAACCAAAGTCACTTTTGGTGATTTGTTTTTACTCATTTCGTGTCCTCATTTGAAGAACAAACAAAAAAGCAAGCTGTAACTTTTGAGATCAAAATGTCACTGCCCAGCCTCCACCCTCCCTGGAGGTCCCACCCGCTAGAGAAAGTGGAGATTTCCTTCAGTCTTTTCTTCCCTGATTCTCCTCCCAAAACAGCAAGGGAAGGTTTACAATACTATGCTTGTCTTTCAAAACCAGATCCATAATATAAACATGGTCTATGAATGTTCCACTTTTCTGTCCAAGAACAGAGGTGATTCTCTGATGAAGAAATAGAGGTGCTTTTTATCCCATAGTAGATATCATTTTCACCAAAATCCCTAAAAATGCTGAGGATGGAGAAAATAAATCTTTCAAATTCCTCTTATCATCACCCCCACCTCTCTGACCACCACCGCTAACAAACTCCATTTTCAATCATTCAGAATCAAGATTCCTCTCATTCACTCCTTGCCCACAACATTCATCACTCTATCAAAGGATCCCTTGCTCATTCGACAGCTGATGAGCTGTTATCCGTGAGCTGATAACAGCTGTTATTCAGCTGTTATGGATCATCTCAGACAGACTCAAATGCTGGTGACAGTTACACAGGTAGGTGTCCCTGCACATACCTTAGTGGGGACTGAAGTTTATAGCAAGGGTAGAAACAGGACGCTTAGTGAAGATAATTTGGCACTAGCCAACTCAAATTACCAAAACACTTCTTTTTTTTAATTAACCAGCATTATATGCAAACTTTTCTTCATGATACCCATAGTAATAGGATAGAGTAAAGGAAGGGATAAAAGGCCTAAGGTTTGAATACAATTATCAGATAGGGTAAAAAAAAAAAAAGGCTAAATTTTTAACAGTTTAGTTTTAGGCCAAATTAAAATGTCTCATGGGCTCTGATAGCTTTATCAAATGGCTATATAAACAAGAGACTCATTACTTTTGTAGATTAGGGGACAGCAGCATCGGTATAATTTTATCACATTTTTTCTTATCATAAACCAGGAGGAAAAATCTCCGGGCCAATCCCTATGAGGGGGAAATACTACTATTCAGGCCCCACTAGACTGGAAGTGGGTAGCCTAAGAACCTAAGAACATTTCAGGCAGAGATAGCAGAGACAAAAGAGAACATCAGACCCAAAATAGGCAACAAGATTGCCTACAAAACATCCCAAATTCATATTCAGAGATGAAGGGACCATTTCAAATATTCTGAATGAAAGTTGGATTCTTACAGAACATTGTTTGTTTTAAGCCTTTATTGAATTTGTTACAATGTTGCTTCTGTTTGGCGTTCTGGTCTTTTGACGGTGAGGCATGTGGGATCTTAGACCCCCCCATCAGAGATCAAACCCACATCCCCTGCAGGAGTCTTAGCTACTGGACTGCCAGAGAAGTCCCTAATAGAATATTTTAAAATTTCAAAATTACATTCACGTCATCACCAAACATTTACACTCAAACTCTCTCGAAGATCCCAATTCTCCAATTCCCTGGCCGTCTAGGCTGAGAAGACCTCATAGACCCACGGACAGAGCCCTCCCCCGCCCTTTTCCCCGCTCCAGGCCATGCTTGGGCAGGCTTGCAGAGCCTCAGGTGGAGATGCTCAGGGATGTGTCAAGATCAGCACATCAGGCCTTTTAATTTCAAAGTGCAAATTAATTTCTGGAATATAAACAACTGCCTTTTCAAACTAAATAAGTTTCAGAGGACATTTTGTTCTTGAAAATCACTTGGGAGGAAAGAAAATGAGTGCATAAATGAGATTATTTTTAAAAGTCAAGAAAAGAAAGGGGATCCAAAGAGAACTTTATTTGACTCTGTATTCATGAAATTTTCTGTTCTAGAGAAAAGATGGAGGAAGATATCATCTTTTGATCCATCCCACCCCCACCAATATACCAGTGAGTATCTTGTTATGCCTGTTTATAGAAAATGTTACACTCTTTCAAAATTGATATCTAATGGCAACCTGTCCTTTGGCTCAGTCTTTGGAATGTGGTCCTGGTTCACTCCTCAAGGAAGGTTCTACAGTCCCTCTAGATCTTAAAACTAAAGGTCTACATGCTGCTGTAAGACGAGAAACCATGGATGATAGTTGAGAAGCCAGAGCTTCCTCTTGTGGCCCTCCCCACAAGACTGGGGCACTCATACCCACCTCTCTGTCCTCCAGGGTGAGGTCAGCCCAGAAACACGAACCAGGAGAGAATGTCTACCTCAAAAAGATGAGCAAAATGACTTTAGAAACATGTCTACAAACATGTCCAAAGTGGGAAAGGCCATTTTACATGTTTAATTGGAGAAACAGAAAACATTCTTTATGTTTGCAAATCTCAGTGATCCTTACCATGATTTCTTGCCCACTCAAATGTGTGTTTGATCTGTCTAAAGACCAAATGTGTGTTTCTGTGCATTGCAAAGAAAAGAAAACATGGACTATCTCTGGGCACACGTGGATCTCCCTCCCCATAGGAATTCTCCTGGAAGGATTTGCACCCATTCCAGATTCTAGAAGTCTCCATGTTGCTCTCTCCTGAGAAGAAAGTAGAACACCAGACTATGACTTGTTGGCCTTTCAGTACAGTTACACATGAGAATCACCAGGGGAGACTTTTTAAAACACTAGTGCCAGGTATTCCCAAGGGAATAATGTAAGACTCCCTAATGGTGGAAAGAATCACTGATTTTAAAGCAACTGAAATGACAATTCCTCTCATCTCCAAAATGTGAAAGTCATTTTGCTTTCCTATAACATCTCCATTTTAAAGGATGGGAGAGAAAAAGATGTTCAAAGCACTTTAAGAAAATAACTCACCCCAAATCATCCTTTCTTCTTCCTATCATTTTTGGTAAATTTTTAAGGTATAAGTAGCAGAGAAGGCAATGGCACCCCACTCCAGTACTCTTGCCTGGAAAATCTCATGGATGGAGGAGCCTGGTGGACTGCAGTCCATGGGGTCGCTAAGAGTCAGACATGACTGAGCGACTTCACTTTCACTTTTCACTCTCATGCATTGGAGAAGGAAATGGCAACCCACTCCAGTGTTCTTGCCTGGAGAATCCCAGGGACAGGGGAGCCTGGTGGGCTGCCATCTGTGGGGTCACACAGAGTCGGACACAACTGAAGCGACTTAGCAGCAGCAGCAAATATCTGTAACCTCCAAGCTCTTAAACTATAGTAGAAGAAGGGCTGAGACCATAAACTTGAGATTGTATATGATACAATCTCAGGCCCCAGATAGGTGAACTTTTCTCCTCCAACCAACACACAAAAGAAGCCATAAGGCCTTCCCAGCTCCTCATCCTCCCTCACCTCCAGGTCCTTGTCACAGGCTGTCTGTGTGTTGTGTCTGTGTGTGTGTGTTCTTAGTCACTCAGTCAGGTCCAACCCTTTGCAACCTCTGCAAGGCTCCCCTGTCAATGGAATTTTCCAGGCAAGAATACTGGAGTGGGTTGCCATTCTCTTCTCCAGGGGATCTTCCTGATCCAGAGACCAAACCCAGGTCTCCTGCATTACAGGCAGATTTTTCACTGTCTGAGCCACCAGAGAAGGCCACAGGCTGAGTATTGTGTTTCCCCCAAATTATATATTGAAGTCCTAACTCCTAGCACTACAAAGTGTGACTGTATTTGGAAAGAGGATTTTTAAAGAGATAGTTAAGGGGAAATGGAGTCATATGGGTGGGTTCCAATCTAATAAGACTGGTGTCCTTATAAGAGGAGGGGTTAGGACACAGACCTATGGACACCCAGAGAAAAGACTATGTGAAGACAGAGAGAAAAGATGGGTATCTACAAGGCAAGAGAGGCCTCAGAATGAAACCAGCAACTCTTTGATCTTGGACTTCCAGCCTCCAGAACTGTAAAGAAATACATTTTTGTTCTTTAAACCACCCACTCTCTGGTATTTCGTTATGAAGCTCAGCAAATGAATCCAGCTCCCCGAAAACAAGATTCCTTTTTGCTTTTTTCTGTCTCTGCCATCCTCTCTCCCACCTACCAGCATGTGGTTCTCCCTTAGGTTCTCTGGATCTGACTCAGGACGAAAATAAACGAAATCCAGATATNCCACTCTCTGGTATTTCGTTATGAAGCTCAGCAAATGAATCCAGCTCCCCGAAAACAAGATTCCTTTTTGCTTTTTTCTGTCTCTGCCATCCTCTCTCCCACCTACCAGCATGTGGTTCTCCCTTAGGTTCTCTGGATCTGACTCAGGACGAAAATAAACGAAATCCAGATATTCTAAAGGGGCAAAACAGAATTTTTCTCCCCCCAGTCACTTATTTCCTTTCTTCTTTTCTGTATGGCTAGTGGGAAATGGGATTTTTTTACACAGAGTGAAAGGAAATATTTTATTGACATAAACTTGCATGAAAATTATGCTACAACAGAGAGAGAACCAGAGACCTGAGTACACGCAGGAGAACATGCAGGAGACTCAGCACCGAGCGAGTAAGGAGCGGGGGCAAGGAAACACAGAAGTTGAGGGACCACAAGGAAACCTTATTTTAATGATGGAATTGAAATCAGATTACTACTTTAATTACATCGTCTTTCCTTTCTAAGCCTCGTACTGATAAAAGACCAAACAGACCTCAACCAAACCTGGAAAATATCCTTACAATCTATCAAAAAGATGAGAAGTAATCAACTATTTTAGTCAAAAAGAAGCCTTTAGATTAGACTCAGGAAGAATTTCATTTTACCTGCTTAATCATGTATGAGTATTAGTCCCTTCATTTCTCTGTTGGTGATGTATTCAATTAAGGAGCCCAGTTTTCTGTCCATGAGTTAGAGGTCTGAGGTAATGTATCTCAAGATGGTGAAATCTGATTGCCCCACATGCAGAAGCCCCTAAGGGAAGATGATCCCCCAACAGCCATAGGACAAGCTGGAAATTGAAGTGCAGGTTAAATGGCTCTGGATGAATTAAGTGTTCATTTTAACTGTCAAAATACTGAAATGCTAACTTTTCTCAAAACAGATCCAAAGAAATTCTTCACTAAATGTCTAAATTTAGTGAATTTACTAAACGTCTCAATTTGAAATATGATTGGGAAGACATTACTTTATTTTTTGAAACCTAATGTCAAAGAGGATAACTCAGGACAATTCCTTCAAAGAAGTCACTGGGCCAGTCTAGGACACAAAATGACATAATTATAAGCCCTTTAGCATCCTCCTCCCAATTCTCATTCACACATTTATTTTTCCAGCTCTAGCCAAATTGTAAGCATGATCTCCCTACTGCCATTTTTTCCTGAATTGGNTGCCAAGTTTTTTAATGATAGCTATGTATATATAATCTTGGGAAAGATTGAAGGCAGGAGGAATTGGGGCCAACAGAGGACAAGAGGGTTGAATGGCATCACCAATTCAATGGACACGAGTTTGAGCAAGCTCTGGGAGATAGTGAAGGACAGGGAAGCCTGGCATGCTGTAGTCCCTAGGGTCTCAAAAAAGTCGGACATGACTGAGTGACTGAACAGCAAGAACAATGTATAATAAAAGATTTGAAGGCCAATGATCAGGATCAGGGGTCAGCAAATATTTTCTTAAAAGGCTAAAAAGTAAATATTTTAGGTTTTGCAAACTGTGCAGTCTTTGTTAAAATTACTCAAATATTTCATGAAAGCAACCATAGATAATATGTAAATAAATTAGTGGGGCCATATTCTCGTAAAATTTTATTTACTAAAATTTGAAGTTCATAAAATTTTCAGATGTCAAAATTACTTTTAGCTTGTGGGCCATACAGAAATAGGCGGCAGGCTGGATTTGGCCCACAGGCTCTTGTTTGCCAAACCCAGGTCTAACAACATCTTGCAGAGTGGAGACAACTTGTAATTCTAAGTGATGGCTACTAACATTATTTCTGGAGGAAACAGTGGATGAAATGGTACATTTTACTAAAAAAGAATCATCTGGTGTTTTTGCATTGTCAGTTAGCACCAGACAATAGATTGGGTATTTTACATATTGCTGTGGGGAATGGAGCAGATACTACACAATTCTCAGATCAGTGCTTTGCACAGATGTCCGTCCACTCTAAATCATAAAGATGGTGGCCCAGTGGCTAAGACTCTGCACTCCCAATGTAGGGGGCCTGGGTTCGATCTCCAGTCAGGGAACTAGATTCCATATGCCACAACTAAGACTTGACACAGGCAGATTAATTAATTAATTTTTAAAAAGCATAAAGATGATCTAGATCATCATTAGTAAATGACACCATCATGATATCTATCATTTCCCATACAAGAACACTGCACCAAAGGTTTTGCTTCATTTACTCTTAGAATATGAATTTGGCTCTTTCCTTTTTCAAATAGATAACATTATATAGATTTTTCTGTATGAGGACATAAGAAGAAATTTCTCTATATCAAGGAGTTGTGCCTTTCTTTTTGTAATTTGGCTGCGCTAGGTCTTAGCTGCAGTACACAGGATCTTCCATCTTTGTTGGGCATCCAGGATCTTTAGTTACAGCATATACTCTTGGTTGTGGCATGTGGGATCTACTAATAGGCCCCTGGCCAGGGATGGAACCTGGGCCCCCTGCATTTGGAGTGTAGAGTCTTAGCCACTAGACCACTAGGGAAGTCCCTGAGTCGTGCTTTTCTTTGGTTCTGAGTTTGCTTTGTGGTCATTGAGACTGTTAGACTCGATCACATCTCTCTCTATATGAGCTATACCAGAAGGTGTAGAGCCCAAGCTGTTGCTCATCACTGGTGAGTGTGCAGGACTTCCCAGCTTGGATCCTTGCTTTGAGTTTCTTACCCATGCTTTCCATTTGCATTAGGCCTTCTTATTTTACATATGCATCTTTGTGGGCCATCTTGAATTCTTTTTGGAACAAGATTAGTTATGAACAAGTAAAATTGATGGTAATAAGTAAGTAAACAATATAGGAATATGGTTTACTTGTCAAACTGCTTGGCCCACTGTTTCTAGACTTTAAGTTATATGGCAAACTCCCTAACAATAACAACTTCTATATTTTTGTGATATGCTGAGTCTACAGGCTGGTAAATGAACTTGTGTAATAAATCTGAAAATATATTTTCGGCTGAAAGGACCAGATCCACTGTGAATTTCAACATGTGCCTTTGTGAGCTAGTCTTTTTTTATGAAGAGGGACAATGCACCCTTTTTCTCCCCTGGCTGAGATTCATTTCTCCAACAATTCATGGGGAACGTACCAAGGTATCTTTCTGGTAATGGTGAAACTAAAACCCACCTGTGCTTGGAATGGGGCACTGCTCACAGGGCTTGTTCCAGGCCCTGCCAATGTTGTAGGAACAACAGCACATCTTTTTGGTCATGTTGAACAGCAGCTCTCCATCGCAGGTCTGGTTGTCAGCATAATAGTTCCTGTAGCACAGACTCCTCCTCATATCTAGAGGAGAGGAGGAAGGCAGGGACTGGTGACGCTGTGGGGAAATCCTGGTAGGGAGATTCCAACAGGGATGCTCAAGGAAGGAGTCTCTTTTGAACTGTACTGTAATTTGACTTCGATAAGAGCAGTAAAAGCTGGCTCACAACCTTCCATCCACCTCTGCTGCCACAATGAAAAGGACTTTAAGAAATACCGGGCTGGCCCAAAAGTTTGTTCGGGTTTTTCTGAACCATCTTACTAAAAACCCAAATGAACTTTTGGGCCAACCTAGTATATTCCCTAGTGTTTTGTGCCACGGAACTGAGTCATTATGTAGCTGTGGCCTTAATAAACTTTACATGACTCTCCACCCAGTCTCCTAGTAACAATTCTCCACTGCTCTTGGCAGTGACTTTCTCATTTCCGACTCATGATGTTCTAATACTGTAGGTCAGTGCTGTAAATATCATTGTATAAAGATACACCCAGAGTCAAACAAAAGAAGTACTATTAAACTTTTGTTTGGGATTTTCCAACATTACATTTTAAAGAAAACTCCCAACCACTCACACGAGGTACTGAGAAAAGACCAAACTTATGGTTTACAGGGGAGGAGTCAAAGGGTGGCAGCACTCACTCTGATGAGTAACAACATAACACTGAGGATGAATTGCTGGGCTTGGAGGCTCTTTTTCTCTTTGCAGATGAGGACCAAATATGCTTTATAAAGAAAAGCTGGGACTTACCCATGCAATTATTCCCCCCATTCACTTGCATGTAGTCTGGAGGGCAGATACAGGTGTAGTTGCCAACAGTGTTGTAACATGTCCCTGGACCACAGATTCCGGGAGTTTCACATTCATTCACATCTGTAATCCAAAAAGAAAGTGGCATGTGAATACAGAAATTTCACTCTCTGGAATAGTCTGGGACTCGGGGGTCAATAAACATGTTGATAGTGGAGGAGTACATCCACAGGGCACTTTGCAATCCAGATAAGAATGTGGATGTTTCGTTCATCAGTGTCCTTAGCCTGTGCTGATGTGTGTGCATTTTCAGGAAAAGACTTTTAGAAAAGGAAAATGTCCATTCTGGTATGAGTTCTTAAACTCCCATCAGAGCCTAAAACATTCTCAAACACCTGCAGCGATGGAAATGTGGAGGAATGATAATTCTCAAATATCTTTTAGAAAGACAACTATGTCCTTCATACGTTCACAAAATCTCAGTAAGAATTTGGTATAACCTGAAGCCATCATGCAAAGAGTTGACTCATTGGAAAAGACTCTGATGCTGGGAAGGATTGGGGGCAGGAGAAAAAGGGGACGACAGAGGATGAGATGGCTGCATGGCATCACCGACTAGATGGATGTGAGTTTGAGTGAACTCCGGGAGTTGGTGATGGACTGGGAGGCCTGGCGTGGTGCGATTCACGGGGTCACAGTCGGACACGACTGAGTGACTGAACTGAACTGAACAGAACTGAAGCCATCAAACATTGGCTTCATGAATCTGCAATGGTAAGACAGCACAGAAGATAAGCCCGAAGAAGTACGTATATCATGCGTCCTTCCCCATTTCAAACACAGGTGTTGATTCTAATTTATGTTAACTCTATGGGTCTTAAGCTGTGTTGTATACATTGTGATGTTTGACTACTACTCAACAAGACTGTCACTGCTGAAGTCACCTACTAAGGCTTTTGGAAAACCAGAGGAATATTTCTCCTCCAGGACACAAGAAGGTCTCTTCCCTAATCAGTGTATAACTCCTGTATACAGATGAAAACCATTTCCCTACACGAGTCAGTGGTCCACATGCTCTGAAAGCTAACAGTAGCCAATAATCTCCATCTTTTCAGTAACACAGGATGAACAAGAGTCATCACTTACACCATATAACCAAAGGAGCTGCCTTGGAAGAGAAGCTCATTTAAATGCTGAGTGTAAATGATGAGTGGTAAAGGACAAGACGAGGAGCCAAGAATCGCCCAGAATATAGAAGCCGCTGAAATGAGACCCGGGCTACTCCAATAAAAATGGCTTTTCTGAAGAGAATGGAAAATTCACTGTAGGCAAAAATGGGACTATGGCTCAAGATAACAAAAACGCCAATTTTCTCATGAAAAGAGGGAGATTTAGGGTATGCTGAACATATTACATCACTAATATGAGTGCAAGCTGCCACATCTGTGGCATAGTTACCTGGCCATGCTGGCATTTAGACATTTTGTTAGAGTCTCAGTTTTCCTGGTGCCTAACTGTACGCTGGTTTTTGAGGCCAGTTCTCAATATCTGAAAGAACTTATCATTCTAAAAGAGCCATTTACCATCACACACTCGGGTGTCTTCATTCAGGTAGTAGCCCGTTGGACAGCGGCACTGGAAGCTGCCGAAGGTGTTGATACATTTCCCGCCTTGGCACAATCCTGGGAGCTCCTGGCACTCATCAATATCTATCAAGATGAAAACAACAGCATGTCTTTAGCATTGTAAATCAACTCAAGGAAGTTCCAAAGGGGCACGCTTTAAGATAAAGGAAACAGAATTACCTTCCAATATAACGGTGATAGGGTTGGGTCGAAAACCTTCTCCTCCAGGACAAAGAATTTTGTACTCAGCTATGGAAGCAAAACAAACAAACAAAAATCAGATTGAGTTCTCCGAAATCTAAAATTTCTTTAGAAATAGTATCCTCAAGAGAAATACAGACATCACCTGAAAATATTCATTTACAGGAATTTTTGGCAGTTACCCCACCCAACTGAAGCAAGTTGACATCTTTGTATATACTTGTGCTTTCCAATGGCTTTTTCTACATGTGCCAAACATAAGGCTCCTGTGCTCAGTCTGTGAACCTTCCACCTACTCTCTGGTCTTATGTTCTTATGAACTATTTTATTCTTTATCTCTACTGTTCTTTCTTTTAAAGATTTTTCTTTCCATTTTTATTTTATAACAAACTCCTCCATTTTTATGTTTTGTTCAGTCTTACTTCCTGGGAATCACAGCTTCCCTTAAATACTGCTCACCAGCTTATCTCCAAAGCGTTTTCCAGACAGAGCCTTAGGAAAAGCTGTTCTTTCTTGAATGAGATGTTACCTCTTCTCTCCCTAATGACTAAAGAGCTTTCTTGCCCCACCATTTCTGCTGATGGCAACATTGATTCCTCTGATTTCCAAAACCAGCTTTTTACAGGGTCCTTTGATTTCCTCCAGTAATTCTGTCATCCAAGTATTTCACTCAAAAACATTTCTTTCAGCACCACATATCAGTGTGATCCATACAGGAACACATGGATAAGAATGACCGTTATCTGCTATAGCATTCTGATAAGCATCTATACGAATCAGTTCTTTCATAACCATCATGGTCTTTCCAAATCTGATAATCCTCCTTGTGGTTTTCTGAAATTATATGCATATATGCATAAATGTATATATGCATAGATCTCAGTTCTAGCTCTGATCCAGTTTGAGGTAGGGTGGACTTCTAATGCTTGGCTAGAACTGATCCCTGCCCACCCCCCCACACCACACCCCTCCCCTGCCACATACACCTAAACATCTTGGTTTGATTCTTTCAGCATCAATGAAATTATTAATAACTATCCTCCTCTTTTATTTTTCTCTCCTCCTCTTTCTGTGATCGTCCATTCTTCTTAAGTCTCCTATTTCATGTCACTCCCTTCCTCCAAGCCCCAATTAAAAAATGTACCAAGTTATCACCACGCAGAACTGACTTCTGTTTCTGAAGAAAGGAAAGAAAGGGGTGCCTGCCAAGCATTCATTTCTGTGCTGAGTGCTTTACAGGAATGACTTTATTTAATCCTATGAGGCATCTTATGAATGAAGAAATAGGCTTGATTACTCCAAAGTTACATGCATGGCAAGTGACAGAGTGCTAATTGGAAACAGGAACACTCTTTCTTCCACTCATGGCGCTGAGTCTACTCGTCTTTCTTCTCTTATCAAGGTCTACATTGAATAACAGCTTTCATGTTTAGCTGGTATTTTGCTGAACTGGATGGGGGAGCCTGGTGGGCTGCCACCTATGGGGTCACAAAGAGTCAGACACGACTGAAGTGACTTAGCAGTAGTAGCATGCTCCTGGAAAGCAGGAACTAGAATTAGACTAGAATTACCCATCCAATTATCCATGAATTATCACCTTTGCACACACAAAGTGTATCTTCTAGGTACTCAACAAATTACCTTAGAGAAACTGAGTAAGTGACCCTTCAACAAGGAAAGAATCAATACCTATCTCAATATACCTGATAAGCAGCGGGCACTGACTTTTGCCTTGGAAGCTATATCTGACTCTGAGTCATAATACAGCATCCACTTAGAAAAACAGAAAGCTGTTTGTTTTTCAAAGACTAATTATTTATGTCCTTAAAACACATTCTAAACCTTTAAGTCATATCATAAGACTGGAACAATCTTCCACTTCATATTTGCTTAACTAATGGCTTCTTTTTCACCCAGGGAAACTCCACGCTGTCTTAGGGCTTCTAAAACCAGCCAACAGATGACAAGAGGAGAGATCAATGTGTCCAAATATGACATAAGTAACCTAGTCTGGAAAACCTTCTTTAAAATAATGCTATCTTCTGCACACTCAGACAGAAATGAGATGTTACCTGCGCCACCTGACCTTTGAGTGCAAGCCAACTGGGGAGGCGTTCCGACTTCCACATTGGGAGTGAGATTCCCCAGCAGGGCTGAAATGAATGATCTCCACCCCTCAACCCCCACTCCCTTCACCAACTGAAGAATACAGATTAGCAGCAGCTCCCTCCGCTCCCTCTCTCTGTGGCTTCTGTCCTCTGGAGCTAGACAGGAGAACTGGGCGGAGCTGGACAAATCCTAATAACGAAGGGGAGGATGTCCACTTACATGTGTTCACAGGCGGGCACAGCTCGCAAGGAGTGCCCCAGGCTTTACCCAGAGAACAGCAGCAGGAAGCCTTGGAAACACCAACTCCAATTTCATTGCTGCAGGCTGTATCTCCATTGTCTCCCCGAGGACGGATATCCAAATAGCAGTTTCCAGAGCGGGTATCTATTTACCACACGCAAACAAAAGAAGTGTCAGGCAAATTCTTTCTACGTCAGGGTTGAAAATTCAAACCTACTTCTGAAACTGTTTAAAAACCATAGTTTAAACTAAAAAGTGCCGCAACACAGACACTGGGAGTTGACCTAGAGAAAAGGACCTGAAAATACAAACCAGATCCAGGAAATGTTTACATTTCGTTGTATTATTTTATTACTTTTTTCAGAAGTTGAGAATGCAATGTTCCATGTTGCCTTAGAAATAACCAACAGTGTGTTTCTCTGAAAAGTGTTTAAGATCTTACCAACACAGCCAACTCGAGTTGGATTCAGCTCAAAATCGGGTGGACAGTCACAGGTATAGCTGCCTGGAGTATTGACACAGTTCCCACTGATGCACGTGGTTGGATCCAGGCATTCATTAACGTCTAGAACCGAACAGCGAGGGCCAGAGTTATTACCTGAGCCAATGTGGGGCAGGCGTCACTGTAAAACAGTAGCACCAAAATCTCGGGCTCCCAACTCGAATTTTTAAAGAGTTTCCAGTTATAATTGCCCCTAGAAATATAGTCTTCCACTTCTGAAACAAAATCCCTCAGGAAGGAAATATGTCATAGCCTTTGGTCTCTTTCCCCTGGAACACATTTAACATTCAAATTTGTCATCAGGAGAAAATATAACTTTGGAACAAGGAAAAATATTCCAGTGAAGGTAACTGAAAACAAAACACTACTGTGACCTCAGGTCAACCAAAAATTCAGACACAGGTTTTAAGAAAATATATTTAATATGTGCAGCTTGTTATTTTATCAAATGAGAGCAAGATGTCTCAGGGAAGCGCGCCTTCTGCTGCTTCCCCCGCTGGGCGGACTGGCCTTGCTGTAGCTGAGTGCACGCGCAAACCACATGCATGAAGCTTAGCATGTTCCTTCAGGCCTACTAATAGTCTCTCTCCCGTTACTGATGCTGGGCTGAATATTTCCCTTTCAGTTTCTATTCCAAAAACGGAATTCCAGATATTTAGGACATGGGTTTTGGCAAATGCCATCCCTGTGTAATCCTTTTGTCTATTTTCAACACTTGTGAAATATTTAAAACCAGACAAGCTGATTCAGAGAGAGGAGATGGGGGACTGAGGATGATCCCGTCCCCTCTGCTCCTTCTGCTCGGACCTGGTAACCCTTCTGGAGGTTCTGTTGTGAAAAACGCTTTCACTCAAATCTCATGGGATCTTAGAGTGGGCAGGGCAGACTAAGAGCAATCAGAGTGGGGAGGAAGGAATGATGCTGGTGGTGATGTGGGACACGGGGCAGAAGCATGGCCAGGGAGAGGTGACTCGCTGCAGTACGCTAGAGACTGACTTGGAAAGCCAAGAGAAGAAGGGGTGCCTGGGGAAGAATGCTGTGATCCAGAGCAATTTCAGGAGGGTGGTGATGGTGGTCATAACTGGAAAGCCACTGAGTCCTGGCTTGTTTAGGTAGCTGGAAAAACTGGGGTTTTCTTGAAATCCTGATCCCATACAGAATGGAATCTGTTTCCTTATTATCATTGAACGGAAAGAGGATGAAGACCTGAAAACGGCTCTCAAAGTTTTAATTCAGGGCTGAAGTGAACCGAGGGACAGTCATCTACAGAATGCCTCCTATGGCTTTTCTAGCTTCTTCCTTACATTCCTGGAGGGTTCTTTGCTCCACAAGAAAATGATCTACACACTAGAAATGGGTGGCTGACTGTTATGGACCATGTTCTCTGGTAACACTCTGAAGTGACTGTCTCAGCAGAGAAGTTCAAGATGAAATCCATGATCCCAGGGCACAGCTTGCAAAAGGAAACTCTCCAAAATGTGTCCAAGAAGAAAAGGAACTACAGGAACATGCCTCTGTAGCCACAAACTTATATCTAAGGCTACTGACTGCACTTTGAGCTCTCCTCAACTTTTTCCTCTGCACCCTCACATCTAATCAGTGCCAGGGCTGAAGAAATGTATTCTGTGGTTCCTAATGCGTCTCCCTGCTTTTCTTTTGCAACTCCATGAAAAACCTTGTGTGGTCCCCGCAAGATACCAGCAGCTGGGTCCCCTGGGATGCCTGGGAGCAGATCTTGATGTGAATGGAAGCCTTACCTGTGCAGTTCCCACCACTTCTGTCCAGTTCATAGCCGATCTCACATTCACAGCGGAACAGGCCAGGGAGGTTGTGGCAAGTTCCAAAAACACAGATGTTCGGAAGAGAGCACTCATCGATATCTTGGGGAACAATGGAAAGGGGGAGCAGTTAAACTGTTGTTCTTGCCAAAGAAGCTACCTAATGTAATAAGGCAAGTGATGTTATTATTAAGAAAATGAAGACTATCTGACATCAATCTAGGTCCTTCTCCTATAGGCTTTCAGATAATCTGTCATCTGTTAGGAAGTTTCCTAGGTGAGAACTTTCCTTTTCTCAGCCCCTACTACATGCCAAGCAGAGGGCTAGGCATTTCACATATACATTAGCCCATTTATGGTGTTTTATGTGGGTCCACATCACTTTTGTAAAGGAAGAACCAAATGAGCCCACTTAAGACTAAATTCTTTGGTTGCTCTTGTTATGCCCAAGGTCCGAGTCCCCAAAACTGAGAGAACAAAACCTCCACAGCAATGCAAAAGCAAAAAGGGGTTTATTGCTAGCTCGAGCTAGGGCCCAAACCGCATCCAGCGTAGTGGAGTCGAGCAAGAGCCCTGAGCCCTGAATTACAGCAGTATTTATAGGTTTAGAACAAAGACAGGGAGTTGACAAAGGCAGATTGGTTGCAAGGGTTTCCGGGCATCTACTAATTGGCTAAATTTTCATGCACGTGGGCTTTCTTAGGGGATGTCCATTACGTCCTGACAGGCTCAAACCAGGCTATGGGAAACATGCTAATTGGTCAAGTCCTGACACCCACGGAAGATGATCTCAGTTCCTCCTAGGCGATGTCTCAGTTTCTTGATAAATGGAACTCAGGCCTTAAAGCCTGTCATGGTGTATGTTAGGTCCTCACAGTTTGCTAATTCTAACATCTGTGTCAGTTGCAGACTGGTTTTGATCGATTAATATTTTCCTTGTCACAGGTCATGTTTTCCTGCTTCTTTGTATGCCTGGTAATCTTTTTTTTTTTAATGACAGACATTGTGAATTTTAACTTTCTGGGTGCTGAGTATTTTTATACTCATATAAATATTTGTGAATTATGCCCAGGATGCAGTTTAGTTACTCAGAAATAGTTTGTCTTCATTGAGTGTTGCTTGTATGATTTGCTATGCAGGTCCCAATTGGTATTCCCATCTAGGGTTAATTAATCCCTGCTACTGAGTTTTCTACACAATCACCCATAAACTGTAAACTTGCCAGTTTGGCTTATGGGAATAAAAAACATTTCTAGAACTGTGTTAATGCCAGGGACTATTTCCTAATCCTTTAAAAAAATTTTCCCCTCTACCCACCTTGAGTGGGACTTAAGATTTCCCTCGTGGTTCAGATGGTAAAGCATCTGCCTGCAATGCAGGAGACCCAGGTTCAATCCCTGGGTCAGGAAGATCTCCTGGAGAAGGAAATGGTAACCCACTCCAGTATTCTTGCCTGGAAAATTCCATGGATGGTGGAACCTGGTAGGAACAGTCCTTGGGGTCGCAAAGAGTCAGACATAACTGAACAACTTCACTCACCCACCTTGAGTAGTTTTCTTACGCACATGCACTGATAAATAATCTGCTGATTATTCAAAGAAAACTTCTGCAAATCTCCAGGGTTCTCCCTATGTGGAACAATTCCTTCTATTATTTTGTCTTACAAACTCTAGCTGCTTCGGTCTCCCCAGGCTTACAGCTCCATCTCTTCAATTTAGGAATCTGCCAAACTCTGCCTGGGTTCCCTGTCAGTAATGTTTTTAATATTCAGTTTTGCTAATTTTTTTCCTTAATGTATACTGATGTTTTTAAATCAGAGATGGATTTCTTATTATATTCACAGCAAAATCAGTAGAGTAATAGTGCAATGTCCCTCCCCCATGCCTCCAAAGTAACTTGATGAGAACCAGATATAAACATTTGTGGTATGTGGATGACAAGCTCAACTCATAAGTAAAGAACACAGAAAACAAGTTGCCTGTTCTTGCATACAAGAGAAAGAGGCAACTGCCTCCCCTTCCACACCTGAGAATCTTCTAGGTCTTGCTCTAACCCTTTGGAATGTAAATAATTCTCTCCAGGGAAAAAATAATCCCTGTGTCTCCAGATTTACAACTCAGAGATGTATCCAAATTCTAAGTTCCATCCCCTGTTGAAATATAAACACATATCTCTGGCAGTAGGTAAATCTCTCTGGAGTTCTCACTTTATACAGTTGTAAATTAACTTCTAAGACTAGCTCTCAGAATATATTCCAAGTTAAGTAAAATTTGCTAAGAATCCTTAACTGTAGAAACATAAACGTATTTTCTCTATAATCTCACATCTTCCCTATACCTTGACCTGGAAACTTTTATATCAGTAAACTGAAACAACTGCATGACTGACTTGTTAGTTTCCCATCTCTCATGGATCACTGTCCTTTATTGCCCCTTGTTCTGTGTCTTGAAAACTGTTGTTCTATATATTTTCCCTAGTTTTACTGGTTGGTCCATGTGGAAGAGTAAATCTAGTGTCTGTTATTCCATCTTGGAAGGGAGTAAAAGACTCATGCTGTTTTATGGTTCCTTGACTTTGCACTTACTCTTCCCTCTGTTTAGTATACACTCCACCACCAAAACACCTATTCTTGTCATCCATCTGTCAAGTTTTACATCTTTCGGTCTCAGCTCAGGGCACTGGCTCATATGTAAGTTTTCCTTGACTCTTTCACGCACATTTGGGTGCCTATAGAAAAGAAGGGGCNGCACTTACTCTTCCCTCTGTTTAGTATACACTCCACCACCAAAACACCTATTCTTGTCATCCATCTGTCAAGTTTTACATCTTTCGGTCTCAGCTCAGGGCACTGGCTCATATGTAAGTTTTCCTTGACTCTTTCACGCACATTTGGGTGCCTATAGAAAAGAAGGGGCAACAGAGGATGAGATGGTTGGATGGCATCACTGACTCAATGGACATAAGTTTGAGCAAACTCTGGGAGACAGTGAAGGACAGGGAAGCCTGGAGTGCTACAGTCCATGGAATCACAAAGAGTCGGATATGACTGAGCGACTGAACAACAACAAAACTGAGTATGTCTGGTTCCTGCAAACATGCATCCTGTCCCTAATTCTAACATAACCTTCATTTTAGCATAACACTTCCCCACGCATCCCCGTACTTCAAGAGAGGCTCATCGCATCCCTGCTCCAGATTCCAAGGGTAATTTCATTCTTCTTGGCAGTGATTTATAGAGGATAGGCACATAACCCATGTCTGGCCAATGAGATGAGAGGTCGGCTAGTGGACTTCCAGAAAAAATTCTTTGCTCCTGAAAAAAGACAAAGAAAGAAATATTTTTTCTTGTTCTTCTATACATTTCATATTTGGATGTGCTTGGATATTGTGTCTCCTTACTAAACACTATGAGAATTAAGCCACCGCTGTTAGAGCAGAAAGACAGAATCTGGGTCATTGATGGCATCCTTGGGCAGCAGTCTTTCAACATAGTCATGTGCAATAAATTTTCAAATTACTTAAGACAATTTGAGTTGAGTTGCTATTTCTTTCAGCCAAACAGCCAGCCTCACCAATGAACTACCTTTATCCCCAAGCTCCTATATCATCTTGTATGTGCCTCATTTCAGCCAACTGCCATTGGCTGAAAATCTATCTTTCCTCCAGATTCTAAGCCTCTTTGAGAGCCAAGAGGACACAGTGCCTTATGTCTCTTTAGAACCAGGGCTTGATACAGAGTAGGGGTGCAAGGCATGTGAAGAATGACTGTTCACCAGTCAATGTTTTCAGAAGGTTGTCAAGTTTCTGTCAATATTATATATTATTATACAGCAGCATATACTACAAGAATATTTATTAAAAACTTCACTATATGCAAACCACATGCACCATCTCATGCAATCTCCCCCAAAACCCTCTGGAGCATACTGTTATAATACTGCATGCATTTTATAGCAGGATAATGAAAGTTGTGAGGCTTCTCAGGTGGTGCAGTGGTAAAGAATTTGCCTGCCAGTGCAGGAGANTTATTAAAAACTTCACTATATGCAAACCACATGCACCATCTCATGCAATCTCCCCCAAAACCCTCTGGAGCATACTGTTATAATACTGCATGCATTTTATAGCAGGATAATGAAAGTTGTGAGGCTTCTCAGGTGGTGCAGTGGTAAAGAATTTGCCTACCAATGCAGGAGAGGTGGGAGATTCAGGTTCAACCCTGGGTGGAGAATATCCTCTGGAGCAGGAAATGGCAACCTACTCCAGTGTTCTTGCCTGGAAAATTCCATGGACAGAGGAGCCTGGCGGCTCCTCATAGTCCATGAGGCTGCAAAGTTGGACACAACTGAGCACACAAACAGAGTACATAATGAAGGTTGGGAAAGTTTGGTGACTTCTCCAGTCTTATACAACTAGGAAGTGATGAAACCTGGACCAGGACATGTCAAGAGCTCAGTGAAGCTTTCAGGTGTCAAAGTGGCCAGTTAAACCATCAAGCAAAAATGGAAGTGGCAGTGAGTCTTTAATTACTCACTATCACAAATAGTACAAGAGGCTCAAGCCAGAGAAAGCATAGAGTGTCCCCTGTTCCTCCTCCCCTGAAATGGCACACTGCTCAAAAGTCAGGTAAATTAGTACAAATGTGGAGGTGGTCTCACTGTTCGGGGACCCCAGACAAAAGACTCCTGGGACCTGGGCAGAGATGGCAAGAGGTGGGAGTATGAAAGTAAGGAGTACTGAGTCGGAGTAAGGGAAAAGTGTCTTCAAGGTTTCTCCCATCTCCTACCCCACCCATAAAGAGACCTTCGCAGAGGCATCTGAAGAAGATCTCAGACCAAGTCCACAAGTAAAGAGACCTCAGGTACCTGGGTCAGGAATGCACAGATGCAAAGAACATGACCAGCCAGAGGGAACTGAAGCTTTGACAGCATCTCCCTTCAGAGAAACTGTTTTGCACGGGCTGTGCACAGGTGAAACCTGTCAGGTAGAGCCTTGGTGATTGCCTTAAGATTGGACCCAAAAAACACACATTGGTTTTTCTGGCCAGGAGTCAGACTCCTCAGGATCCAAATCTCTCAACCATTAGATCTTTTCTTTGAGTAAATGGCCTTATCTTATTAATTCCTCTCTCCCCAGCGAAGTCTAGCACTGGACTTTAGCCCATGATACATAAAATAAAAGTGAATTGAATTGAGTTATAAAGAGTAGTGAGAGAGAGAGATAGTTGCTGACATTCAAATACTAACCAAAGATTCTGCCATGGTTTAACTGTCTTTCTTTTTAAAGGAATAAACTGATACTTTAGAAGCATACTCCAATAGTTCCAGGAAGATATTTTCAGGATGCTATTAATGAGATCTCCTCAATAAATTCTAAAATTTTTCAAATGCTTCATTTATCCCTTTTTCACTTTGTCATTGAACTCACAAGTATTTCATCAACTATCATAAAATTCCATATTCTTTTCCTTTTTCAACACCAAGCAAGATATGTAAATATCCAATAAGTATTCATTAATGAAGATGGCAAAGATCAACTTGATATGTTTTTCCCCTAATTGATTTTGAAGACCCTTAGCATCCTTTAGACTTCATTTGAAAGCTTTAGAAGAGCACATTTCAAATCTATATATTTTTAATTAACATTACTAGATATTGCCATCTTTCTTTGTTCAAAAGGCTTTGACGTCATTAATTACATATTCAGAGTGATGGGAATAGATTCAGTTTAATCTAAAAACCCTAATTCATTAAACCATTTCTGCACTGCTGAAATCGAGAGTTGGGAGAATAGCATTCTGTTCTGGGGTCATTCTTCTTTCTTCTCCCTCTTTCAGTTGGGATAGTAAAGCAGGGTGATACAAGTCAGTTTGCAAAGTCAAAGGTAGAAGATATATCTTTCATAGCTACACAACAACAGCAAGAAAACCTATCCATTAGTGTCTCATTTCCCCACATTAATATGTAGAGAGAAACCCAGGGAAGGTGTTAAATGAAAACACAAAGTGAATTGACACATGTGTTTTTTAAGTAACCTGTCCTTTATAAAAGTTAAATGCTCTCTGGGATTGCCCACTTCCCAGAACTTCCCCTTGACCAGGACTTTCTGACACTTTCCCACCTCTACTCCCTCTGTGAACCAGCCCACCACACACACACACACACACACACACACACACACACACACCCTCACTATCTTTAAGCCTATATGTTGCCAGACTCTCCAGCGTGTGGAAATGCCACCTTAAGGACTTGTTAAGATCACCTGAATGTTAGAGGGAATCAACAGCAGATCAGATGATACAGAAGAACTGATCAGCAATCTGGAAGACAAAATAGCAGGAATCACTCAGTCAACACCTATCAATAATAATTTTATTGTAAATAAAATACATGTTACAATCAAAAGACAGAGTGGCTAAATGGACCAAAAAAGTGAGACCCATCTATATGCCGCCTACAAGAGACTCAGATCTAAAGACACAGACAGATTGAAAGTGAAGTGATGGAAAAACTTCCATAAAAACTGAAACAAAAAACATACAGCGGGGGTATCCATAGGCGTATCAAACAAAGGTGTTCTAACCTGTTCAGATCACCAGGGAAAAGGCATTATAATTACTGAACAGCCATCCTCCCTAGCATAGCTTTCTCCTCTACATTCTACAAATGTTAGACAATCATTCCAACAGACACTTGTTTTAGCCCTGGGTTTCTAGCTCCACTTGAGTTTTTGAAGTCTCAGTTTCAGTTTTCTTAACAGATACTTAAAGTGAGATTTTACAAAGCGAGTTTCTAGTTTCTTCTCCAATCAGGCTTCTTTCCCAGCTAAAGTTAGTATCCTCACTGGGGCCCCTTTTCTCCCTTGCCTGCCTTTCTTTCCTACCATACACCAGCCCTTCCTCCCCAAATATATTGTCTTTTAAGGCATTTTAGATCATAGCCTGTTATCTCATGATCACATAAACAGATAAAAATAGACGGCAGAGGACAGAGTCACTGAAGCAGCCAGCAGCATCTCTCTTTTAAATTGGAAAGAATATGCATTCTGGCACAAGGGTTGGGGTGATATTTTGGGCTATGAGAAGAGGGGAGTTGGAAAGTTCAAGGGAACTGTGTATTTTGTTACATAAAGGAAACCCTGCTAGAATTGCTTCAAGGATGGAGTCTATGATTTTCTTTTCATTAAATTAGTTGACTGACTATAGCAAATTACAAATTCCAAAGAGAATTCAAATGAAGGAAATATAAGATCAGCACTGGAAGTCTGCATTTAACTCAGACATAAACTTCTGATCTTATACAGGGAGAACTAACTCCTTTGATATGTAAAATAAGTTCAAAACTATCCTCCTGTTTTTCTCTTTCTGGGAAGGAGTTTGCACATATTAGAGCCACTTTAGATGATAAATAACATCCCTTCATATTCCCCAAAATCAATGAGAAATGAGTCCAAAAACCTGGACTCCAATTTGCAGCCACCTTGAATCTGGTGATATAAATGACCCACCTTTCTGAGTCACAGTTTCTCATTTGCAAAATGAGGATAAGGGTATCTTTTTTTCACAGGGTTGGTGTGCATAGCCTTTTGTAACCCCTAAAATTACTATGATGGACCAGGCACATTTCCAAAACATTATTGTCACCATCAAAAATTTGGGAACTGGAACTTCTCTGGTGGTCCAGTGGTTAAGAATTTGCCTTGCAGATGGGAATGTAAGCTGGTGCAGCCACTATGGAGAACAGTATGGAGGGTCCTCAAAAAACTAAAAATAGAGCTACCATATGACCCTGCAGTCCTACTCCTGGGCATATATCCAGAAAAAAAACATGATCCAAAAAGATATATGCACCCCAGTGTTCACTGCAGCACTGTTTACAATAGCCAAGACATGGGAGCAACCTAAATGTCCATTGACAGAGGAACGGATAAAGATGTGGTACATATATACGATGGAATATTACTCAGTCCTTAAAAAGAATGAAATAATGTCATTTGCAGCAATATGAGGGACATAGAGAGTGTCATACTGGTGAAGTCAGACAGAGAAGCAGAAATATTGTATAACATCCCTTATAAGTGGGATCTAAGAAGAAATGATACAAATGAACTTACTTACAAAACTGGAAGAGACTCAGACTTAGCAAATGAACTTATGGTTGCTGGGGGGATGGGATAGTTAGGGACTTTGGAGAGGTCATGTACAAACTGCTCTATTTAAAAAGGATAGCCAACAAGGGACTATTGCACAGCACATGGAACTCCATTCAATGTTATGCGCCAGCCTAGATGGGAGGGGTTGTTGGGGGAGAATGGACACATGTATCTGTGTGGCTGAGTCTCTTTACTCTTCACCTGAAACTACCACAATATTGTTAATTGGCTATACCCCAATGTGAAAAGTTTAAAGTATGGGGGAGAAATTAAAGTATATGTAACTAAAAAGTGGGAAAAAAATCGCCTTGCAATGCAGAGGACATAGCTTCAATCCCTGGTCAAGGAACTAAGATCCCACACGTCACAAAGAAACTAAAGCCTGCGCGCTGCAGTTAGCCGAGCCTGTGCCCTCCGGAGCACGTGATCTGCAACTAGCAAGTCGGTGCACCACAAGGAAAGGTCCCTTATGACGCAACAAATATCCCACACGCCTCAATGAAGACTCAGTGCAGCCAGATAAATAAATAATTTTTTTTAACGTTGGGAACCATGTGTTGGTAAGCCATAGACCCACTAGCCTAAAGAAGGAAGACATTTTCTGTATATAACGCCTGTGTGTTGCCACCCTGAAAACATAGTAAAGTGAAGACTCTGCCAAGAACTGAGAGAACTGAGACCCATCACTGCCCTGGAAGGGGTAAGTCCTGGCAGGGTTCACTGCCTGAATCTCCTAAGCAAAGGGATAATTTTGACCAGAAACACAACAGAAATGGATCATTTTCACATATACAATAACTAAACTACTAATCAACATTTATGAAATACTTGCTATGTGTTAGGGGTTGTTCTAAGCATTTTACTAGTTTTACCTAATTTAATTCTCCCTGAGAAGTAGCTGCTATTATCATGATTGGCCTCATTTTACAAATGAGACATTAAAACTAAGTAACTTTCTTCAGGTAATATAGAACTGTAACACAGATTTGAACTCACACTCTTAGCTGCCTCTTTACTCACCCTTCCCTTAAAATCCAGATAAGATTTTCTTTTCAGAGAAATGTGGAAAGTCCAAATCTCTCTCCCTGACTCCTGTAAAACCCAGAGGGTGGGACAAGGCAGGGGGAGCCAGGGACATTGCTCTGCCAAGTTCCCTCTGGCTCTCATTTTCTGCTCACCATCTCCCTGTTTGGGTCTATCAACCCAGAAGTGGACTCCAACTGCCCATGATTTCCACCCCAAGAATTTTTGAAGGTTTTCAGAGAGAGAATTGACAGCCCTGTAGTAGAAATAGCTTGCAGTTCAAACAATTCTGTTTCTGTAAGTCCCTGGGCAGTTTCCACAGCCTGGGCTCTGGCCTCCTGCCCTGTTGCTCAGCCCTCCTCTATCCATCCTTCCCCACCCCCTTTCTTGTCTCTCTCTCCAATTCCTGTCCAATCCTGCTGTCTTTTTGTTTCTTTAGTTCCTGCCATCCCACACTCACAGGATCTCACTTTGCCCCCAACTGATTTATCAAGATTTTTTTTTTCTAATAAAGGTTGTTCCCTCCCTGGGAAAATTATTAATATAATGCTAGCTCTGAAAATGAGGGTATTTTCACCTTAGTATATATTCATTTAATAAATGGTTACTCTTAGGATGTAAAAAGAAGGGGCAGTAATACATAAAACCGAAGCAATCTTTGATGTCTTGAACTCTTGCACTGCTAAACCACTGAAGAATAACTAATAGAGGAAATCACAATCTCAAAGTCACTGTAATTATGATGAGCACCTTTGTACAGATCATTTTAATCTATTATAAACATATTATAACAGGAGGAGTACTTTCACCCTGAAACATTAAAATATTCTGTCATTAGGAGAGAAAACAACCTGGCAACATGACAATGTGTCATGTTTTGGAAAAACTACCTTCTTTACCCAAGGACTGTGGCAACTCCACAGGCCCATGAGATACCCAGCTTGAAGCTAACTCGCTCCAGCTTTCAAAAACATCAGGCTGCTCTATCAGCAGCATTACTGGGTCATAGACATTTTCTTTATGTTTTCTAACGAAATCAATTACTTGCTCCCACTACACTCCTACTTTGTTAATGAGTTCACAGCATTATAATTTAATCATGAACATATAATTTAATCATGTTCATTGACATGAACATAGTGGTCCCTTAACTCAACCATCACTTTTACTTGCCTACCATGATCACTTTTCATCCATTCTTTCATTAGTTTATTCCTCAAATATTTATGAACAGTGTTCTATGCACAAAGCTTCAGAGATGCAGGTAGGAAGCAAGACATTGAGCTAGTGTGGGAGTCAAGCTTTCCAAATATTTTTAACAGAGTGAATTATACATGTTCAGTTCGGTTCAGTCGCTCAGTCGTGTCCGACTCTTTGTGACCCCATGAATCGCAGCATGCCAGGCTTTCCTGTCCATCACCAACTCCTGGAGTTCACTCAGACTCACACCCATCGAGTCAGTGATGCCATCCAGCCATCTCATCTTCTGTCGCCCCCTTCTCTTCCTGCCTCCAATCCCTCCCAGCATCAGAGTCTTTTCCAATGAGTCAACNAAACTTTAGTACTTTGGCCACCTCATGCGAAGAGTTGACTCATTGGAAAAGACTCTGATGCTGGGAGGGATTGGGGTCAGGAGGAGAAGGGGTCGACAGAGGATGAGATGGCTGGATGGCATCATGGACTCAGTGGACATGAGTTTGGGTGAACTCCGGGAGTTGGTGATGGACAGGGAGGCCTGGCATGCTATGATTCACGGGGTCGCAAAGAGTTGGACATGACTGAGCGACTGAACTGTCTGACTGACTGCTTAAGCTGACCTGTAAGGAATCCACCGTCTAATAAGGAAAGGGCATGGCATTTTTCGGGGAAAGAGCAGTGCAGGCAAAGCATGATTACGTTGTGCCCTGGCTCTGATGTTATCTTACCAATACACTGCCGTGGGACAGTTTTAGTGCTTCCTGGTGTAGANTGACTGCTTAAGCTGACCTGTAAGGAATCCACCGTCTAATAAGGAAAGGGCATGGCATTTTTCGGGGAAAGAGCAGTGCAGGCAAAGCATGATTACGTTGTGCCCTGGCTCTGATGTTATCTTACCAATACACTGCCGTGGGACAGTTTTAGTGCTTCCTGGTGTAGACAGTAAGCTTCTTGAGGACAGGGATCACTCCCTATTTATTTGGTAGTCTTTCCAGAGCCTGGCATGTATCTTATGGGGATGGTACTTGATTGTTGTTTAAAGAGGTGAGTTAGAGAGTGTGACCTGAGATGGAAGGACTCGAGGGAGGAAGAAAGAAAGAGAAAGAAAGAAAGGGGAAAGGGGAGAGAAGAAGGAAAGGTAAAATTTAACGTCTGCTATTAAATTTTTGCCACAGGGCATCTTACAGTGTTTATTTTCTAAAATGTTCCCAGGTTGTTCTTAGAGTGCTGAGTTAATTCTCTTATCAATATCCTTTTAAGAGATAATTACTGGTGTATAATCTTAGCAACATGATTATACCTTTTTGTTATGATCCAGCAGCCAGGAGACTTGGCATGTGCTTTAGTCATGAGAGAAATAGCTTTGAGTAGACAGCCAGCCTAAGACAGTGTGTCAAGGTCTACAACATCACCCTTTGTTAGTTATCACCTGACAGTCACCCCGTGGAGTCTTCCCAACTGATGGAGCCAGGGTTCAGGCAGATAAGCTGTGGGCTCAGGCCCAAACCCAAGTCTCCTAATTTCTGGTCCAAACTTCCTTCCATTCATTCAGTCTCATTTCCCAGGAAGAAAAAATTGCTTTAAGGATTTATATCTGTTTTTCTCTTTGTCTTTTTCTCTTTACATTTCTCTGTTTATTTTACACACGTGTGCGCACACACACACACACACAAATTTTGTCTTGCTTACCTTACTTATCTGGCCTTAGGTGTTTTCATTATAATGGTGATAATGTTGTTTTCTGAAGTGAGTCCTAGGGTTCAGAGGAGTCTCACAAAGCTCCTCCTGGCACTGTGCCCACCTTCAGGCTCCTGTTATTAGTTTGTATGATCAGTGGAGCCTTCACTTTCATTTCAGACATGAATCAGTTTTTACTGTGTCTTCTTGGGGTTACTAATTACAATTACCCCCATCATAAATATGACTGGATTTGGGCTCAGACCCCACCTCCATACTCTCAAAATGAAAAGCACTGCTGAGATGTTTCTGGCCGAGAAACTATGCAACACAACCCCAACCTCAGAACCGTGGAATTGAAAAGATTATTTTATTATATGTGTAAGTGAAGTTGTTCAGTCGTGTCCGACTCTGTGACCCCATCAACTGGGGGCCTACCAGGCTCCTCTGTCCCTGGGGTTTTCCAGGCAGTAGTACTGGAGTGGATTGCCACTTCCTTCTCCAGTGGATCTTCCTGACTCAGGGATCGAACCCAGGTCTCCTGCATTATAGACAGATGCTTTACCGTCTGAGCCACCAGGGGAGTCCCATTATACGTGTAAGCCTCTTAGTATTAAAAGACTGTATGGAACATTTTTTTCAACTAGTTGAGCAAGTTGGAAATTTTTTATTCCTTCCTCAATTATGATTGATTGATTAACTGATTTCAGGTCCTAGTTGCATCATGCCAGATCTTTGCATGTGGCACATAGGCTCCAGTTGCGGCACATGGGCTTCAGAGCATAAGAGCTCAGTAGTTGAGGCACGTGGGCTTCGTTGCCCTGCAGCTTACGGGATATTAGTTCCCTGACCAGGGATCAAACCCAAGTCCCCTGCATTGCAAGGCAGTTGCTTTGCCACTGGGCCACCAGGGAAGTCTCCCTCATTTATGTTTTGAAAACCACCTCAGAATCTCTACTCTTCTCCAGCTATGCTGGTATGTTAGAAGAGGAGCCTGCATGCTGTCTGTAGCCCTTAAATTGGCAATGACATGTGGAAGGTGTATAGAGGCAGGGAGGTGGAAATAGAGGCAAGAAAACACATGTGACAACAGGGCACAGGTTGCTTGGCAGCAGCTGGAGGCCAGTTGGCACTGCTAAACACCTCAGTGGAGACAAGCAGTAAATGCCTCCCAAATGAACCTCCAATTGTCTGAGAGTGAATGTCCTGATTGTGGCTAAAGCTGATGGGACCATGCCACAGGCTGAAGCATGACATGGTTGGGGGCACTCCAAACAGATCTGACTTGAAATGGGGCTCATGGCCACATTCTTCCCTAGGTGTGGCTCCTCCACATTATTTGTTTTGATGGTCCCACCCAAAGAGTACCTAGCTTTCCTATAACACCTCAAGTCCATTATGGTAACTCAAGGTCCCACAAGTTCTTTTGATTTAACAAAGAGTTATATAGAATCCAAGCATGTTCTTGGGCACTGGGAATCAATAAGGCCCAAACCTTGCCCTTGGGAGCTCTCAGTCAACAGGGAAGACAGAAATGTAACATCTATAATCAGGGAAATATTCAAAATACATAACTATCTTCATACTATGGACACTAACCAGTCAGAGAGATGTTGGCTGGTACACATGGGCACCCTGGCTGCAGGCCAGCCCTGCCTCTAATACCACATGGTAAGAATGATAGCAGAAGTCTTGAGAAGATGCTACGGGAGAGACTTCCCTGGTGGTTCAGTGGTTAAGTCTCTGCTCTTCCATTGCAAGGAGTCCAAGTTTGATCCCTCATCAGGGGACTAGATCCCACAGGCCACGAAGTCCGCACGTCATAACTAAGATTGCCTGTGCTGCAATTAAGACCTGGTGTGACCAGATAAACAATTTTAATTTTTTTACAAAAAGATGCTACAGGAGCTTAGAAAAAGTTCTAACTATGACATGGTCAGAATCTGGCCCTTCAAAGAGGGTGGTTTTAGAACAATACAGTGAATAATGATAAGGACAGAGTTCCCATAGTCAGTACCTACCATGAATCAGCTCTGTGTAAGAATTTTCCAAGAATTACTTATTTGATCCTCACAATATACCCTTTAAACAAATGAGGAGCTTGGACTTAGGTGAATTACCCAAGATCACACAGGTTTTTAACTGGGTTTGCACAAGGTTTAAACCTTAACAATCTGACTCCAAAGTCAAAACTTATACTTGAGATTTGAGATGCTGATTCTTCTGGAAGAGGGGTAAGAATGGGTTTCTCACCATTTCCTGACTGCAAGGGTGAACTGGCAGTATTTTAGGTATAGATAGATTGGTGAAGTTCTTATTCAAAAAGTCAAACCAAGATACCATCAGTAAAGGCAAATACAACATGAGAAAAATCTAACAGTCACTTTTCTTAAAAGCACTTTAGAATGAAGGACAAGCAATACAGTCACTGGGCAAACATTGTTTTTTAATCTCAATAGCCAATCTTTTCCCTTGGCCTGATTTACACGTACAATCACATAATTTTCTCCTAGAGGCCTTTACAATCAAATGTGAGGAAATGGTTATGATGTCAGCCCAGGAGAACTGTAGCCTCATTTGAAGGCAAAATTGCAGAATAAAAAAAATACTTTCCAGACAAATTTCTAAAATATACTTCTTATACTGAAGCCCCTAAGTAATAAGAGAAGGGTGGAAATGTCACCAACGGAACAGATTTTTCATGGTCCCCTTTCAAGAGTCCTAAGTTCTCAGAATCACAAGTCACAGGAAATTCATATTTGTGGATTTAATAATAACATAAAAGTAAGGAACAAATAGCCTCCCCCTTTCCTTCTGTTACAATACAAAGATGTGTTTGAAAAAGTAAATCTGTGCACGGGGATGATCCAGAGAGTTGATGTGGAGTGGGAGGTGGTCGGGG